>BJBW01006614.1:0-151735 GCA_004320125.1 Scolopax mira
TATAAGAGATTCCACCTAAAAATGAGGAGGAACTTCTTTACTGTGAGAGTGCTGGAGCACTGGAACAGGCTGCCCAGAGAGGTGGTGGAGTCTCCTTCTCTGGAGACATTCAAAACCCGCCTGGACAAGTTCCTGTGCAACATGCTTTAGGTAGACCTGCTCTGGGCAGGGGGGTTGGACTAGATGATCTCCAGAGGTCCCTTCCAACCCCATATGATTCTATGATGCTATGAATATCTTATGCCTACTGGGATATTTTCAATCAACAATCCCACAGTACTTTCTATAAAGTAGGCTAAAGGAATTAATACAATCAATAGACTGCCTACTCTAGGGACCGAAAAAGACATCTGTTCTGTGCCAGGTATATGCTTCACTGTCTGGCTGTTTGTTTTATTGTTTATTTAAAGGGAAGTGCAAACTGTTTTATGGAGAAAAAATAATAGTGAATACTTAGGTAGATCAACAGTACGTATAGCTAATTAATATTTTGGAATTAAAGCAATACATTGTAGCTTCCTTCATAATGGGTGATAAGTTTTTGTAGAAATTTCATGTATTACAATTTACCTCAGATTTACCAACTTTAATAAGATAATCCCAAAGAGAAAAAAAAATTTAAACCTGATAAATTTATAATCCTTACAATTGGAGGTTTCCTAAAAGGAAATATTTCCTAAATATTTCTGCTAATTGTTACTGCTTTTTCAGGGTGCTGTCAGAATCTTCTAAGAATTTAGTACAAAATTTCTGCATTATTTCACCTATAGAAATTTTGAATGTAGCAAAACAAGTCAGACAAAGGGTTATGTTTTGAGTAATTTTTGCCAGTATCATGGCATGCTGGTACATTGTATTAATTCTTGCATAAAGGGCCAGATTCTCAGCTTCATTAAAACCGTGAATTCAAGCAAATTTACTTATGTATGGTTTAAGACCTGAAGGAACAATTAGTTCAGTTCAAATTCCTACATAACACAATGTTTCATTCGCTCTGCCCAACAAATCACTGGGCTGCAGTATATATTTTAAGGAGATGTCAGGTTTAGGGCAGATTTGAAGAGCTTTTCTTCTTACCACATTTTAAGCAGTTCTTCTTTCTGCCACTTCTTCCAAATGCCAAGCTATTCCTCCATTTCTGACTATGACAGTCTTTAGAGTGGTATGCGGAATCAAACCCAAGAGTTGACGCAGCTTTTTTTCTTTTTCTGGGTTATTTTTAAATTGGGTTCAGCAAAGAGTTCACCATTCAGCTACACCAAGAGTTGCACAGCAGAAGAGAGAGAACAGCACGGGAGTAGGTGTAAGTGGTAGAGGACAAGAGAGGAAAGGGCTTCACATAGCAGCTCAGTTGTCTGTAGCTGCTCTGCTGCCCATTCTTCTTCTATACCTCACTAGTAGAGGTTCACAGTTGAGTATTTTAGTGCTAACTGACATTCACAGGCAATTAAAGCAAATATGCTAGACTGTGAACTGAAACAGTTCTGTTGTAGAAATGTCCTCCGGCAGAGGGGATGGCAGGACAGCTGGGGGTAGAAAGGCATTAAACCGTTGCAGCTGTTTTCCTCATTGCACTTAAGTCAGAGCTCTTAATTACGTACACCATGTATTGGAAAATGTACTACCCGCTAGGTAATTTGTTCCAATGTTGTCCCAAAAGCAGGGTCATTTTCCCAGTGTTTAGATGCCAATATACACACAGAGTAGAGGTATTATCTAGTTATTTCCCTTCTGCAGAGATGGGTGCTAGGTGGTGATCCACAAAGCCAGGAAACCAGCCTAAGAACTCTTAGGAATATTTATATGTTTCAAAACATAGAAATACACACTCTTAATTATTATTATTGGTTGGTACCTTATCTTAAGAATTTCTATTGGTTAGTACAGTCTTTCGCTTTCATTTAAAGTAACAAGATCCTTTAACTGATGTGTGTATGCTCCATTCGGGGGGGGGGGGGGCGGCAGTCCAATTCGGTCTCCAATTGAGTTGGTGGCTGCAATCTCTCACTGCCACCTTTACCTTTCCCCCAGTTACTGCAAATTTCTGTAGACTTCATACCTTATCCAGCAGCTGTCCGATTTTCATCCAGTTTTGGTGCCTCCTGTTGTGGGATGTTCCTTATTATCAGCCTTCTGTTCTTCTTCAAGGGTATATTCATTAGCAGGGCATTTATTGTTTATACCCTGTGTCTGGTTTCACAGGGTCTTGTGACCTTTTTACAGCTCTTTATTCTTACTTAGTGAGAGATTCTACCTTCTAAAATATATTTTACCTTTCTAAAAGTACATTCTACCATCTTAAAGTACATCACCAATATTAAACATCCTTAGGAGTTAAAAATTAACATCTCTCTGAATTGAATTCTGCTGACATCTTCTTCTCACCATTGACCTTCTTATGTCAGCATCTACTAGCATCAGTACTGGAATTCAGTATTTAGAGCCTAAGATTTTTGAAAGAGTGTGGACTAGAACTTGGATGTTTCCTATCTCTTTGAGCTAGCCTATAAAGGAATTGCTAATTTGGGGTAAGAAGTTTTGCGAAATGTCAGTAGGACATTAATAAAATGACAGATAGACTATTTATCTTTATGGTAAAGTCCGCAAATAGGGATTAAGACTCTCATATTCCAATTATAAAAATGTTTGGTTTTTTAACGGATAACTACCATGAGCGTAAGATGAACAGAACAAGTATTTTACTTCAAGTAATGTGAATAGAATTTCATAATAATTTACAACTTTATTTTGCCACTAATTCAAAGAAGGAAACAACCTGGATAATTAAGCAAAATATCCATGTTGAAAGCTAGACACATTTTAAAAATCATTAGGCAAAAATAAGTTTTCTGAAAATCATACAATGGTTTCCAAATAAGAAATAGATTAATGCTAGTAAGTGTATTCTGACCAGGCATTTTAACATACAACCTCAATTAATCCTGAGTAAAATTCTTGAACCTCGTAACTACAGCAATTAATAGAGGAAATAGACTTGAAAAGACAAGTACATACAAAGGAAACTTAATTTTATTGCTTGATTGAATCTGAACTGTGTTGCTTTTGTAGACTTCAAAATGATGAGAACACAAATGTGACCTGTTGTTTAGCATTTGCTTATAATTGACTATTAATGATGTAATAACCACCTTCAAATCTTTTCTTCTGAACAGAGTATTTTTGGGGCTTCCTCAGTCCTCTAGTGCATAAAGGACTGTAGTATATAAAGCTTTCTATTCTGAATTTATAAAGACCTATTTACTCTAAAAATGTTATGCTATTAAAACTTATTAGCTGTAATATTTTCTAGTACATTTTCAATTTTAGCAATATACCAGAAAAAACAGTAGACATTGTGTCTCTCAAAGACTCAAATTAATCAGCATCTCTGAATGTTTAATAATAGTTGGATCTAATCTCAGTCAAGAGCTAGAAATGAGTCACATACATTTATGTCATTTATCTGACTGTATTAACACATGATTTTTGACATGGAAGTGTTTAAATAAGACAAAAAAAGTTTTGTTGATTACAAATAACCAGTTCATTACTGCATAAAATCCAAGCTACTCATGAAAGGAATTGGACTCAGAGGAAAAAAGAATTAAGATTAGTTTTTAGTTCAGATCATTGATCTAGCTGTTCATACAACAGAAATGGTTGTGCTAATCCAAGGGAGAAGGTAGGCACCAACAGCAAGAGAAGATGACACCATCTGCTTCTGCAGCAGGGTGGATTTATGTGACATTAAAGTGACCATGTAAATACAGCCTTAGAAGTGAAACCTCCTGGCTAGAAAAGTCTGTTTCCTCAAATAGATTAATGATTTGTTTATAACAAGTCAAGCCACAAGGGAATCCTTAACAAGCTTTATCTGCTTTTGGTGTAAGAGATGGCTCAACCTATTCATGCACAAGAAGCACTAGCATTTTTAAGAACTTGAATATGATAGGAAATAACCTATTAAGATAAAATTAAAGTTAACACACTGACTATGTCAGAATTCACAGAAAAGCAGGAAATAGAATCTCACTCTGAAGGGAACGTGAGGGAAAGTATAGGTCTAAAGATTGGATGTGTCCTCAGATCTTCATTCTCTTCCACAAAGACAAGCCTGAGAAAGTAGGGTCTATATGAAAATAGACTACCAGATAAATCTCTGAGCAAGCATGTTGATAGCTGGGTAATATGAAGAGAGAAAAATCTCTTAAGTTTTTGTAGACTTTATTTTAGGAAATGCAGGTTTATTTTAAATCATTGTCATGCTGTATAGTGTGTAAATACATTTATTAAAAGTAATTAAAACCCAAGTTAACTGGCAAATACTAAGACATTCCGTTCCTACTGGTGCTGTAATACTGTCAAACTGTGGTACTGGCTGGGATCACAGAGTATTTCTTAGGCATATTCAAAGAACAAGAGCACTAATCCAGGAAGTTGTGCTAGGCAGGCTGAAAATTAGTAAAGCTGCTGTGAAAAAGAGAAGTCTTGTGATTAATAACATTAGAAGTCTTGTGATTATTAAAATTAGCCAGAGGCTCCCTGCATATAATATGATGGTGGGGAGAGTGTGAACCCTGAGGATTTCCCATGGAGTCTCTTATGATAGTGTTTGAGTCGCTAGGTGGGTGCAGCTGCTTCAAATAACCGTGTAAGGAGCAAGTCCAGCAACAAGCTAACCACCATTGCAACAAGCTAATGTTTAGCTTTTGTTTAATGTTAAAACCTGTATTACTTGCTTAAGTAACACAGACTTTCCTTCCAAATAAATTGGATAAAATTCTGTATTATATTTACAAAGGTACTGAGTATCTTGAAGAATGCAGATTCTTCTCTGTAGTTTTCCATTCTCCTAATTCGTCTCATATTTTAATTCATTGTGTATCCAGAATTCCTGGACACTGTAGCACATGTAACCACTTTTGGGGTTTTCTCAGTTATTCTTACTATGTAATAAGTTCCAAGTTGTCACAGAACTGAAGGTGAAGGTAAGAAGGTATTATAAAACCACATTTACCTTTTGACACTGTGAGTAACAAACGCTGCACTTGTATAATCATCAGTTGCTTTCTATCTTACACACAAACCCTGCATCACTAGAATAACAACACTCAGTGTTGATATAGTTGGATAGGAAACTTAAATATTAACAGGTAGCAATGAATCTGCATAATTTTTACCACTTGCACATTAAGATATACTGAAGTTTTGGCATTGGCATGCAAAAATGGATATCTGAACTGCAGAATGGAAAGGCATGTGTCAATGGAAAGGCTGTACTGTAAATAACATATCAGTATGATTTTTGTGCTATCTCAGTTGCTTTTCTGCATCTGCCCCCCAGCCTTTAGAATATTGCTTTGGTTCTGCACACCCACTGAATACCAAATCAGGGCTTGTTACACCTTTTCTGTTACTGTTCCTGTTTACCTGGCCTAGCTTTCCATGGGAGCTGCCTCTACTGACGCTTAACTGGGGATTCTGTGTGTAACAGGCAGCTGAAAAAGGCTGAAATGGCCACACTTTTTAGCATTTTGCAAAGCCTGGGGACAAGCAGCGCTTGAAGAAGAACTAAACACTTCAGTGCTGGAATAAAGCACCTGCTCTCACAGATGACTAAGATCTCATGTACTAAGTGAAAAATATATCCCCTAATGAACAGATGCCAGGAACTGTTTGGATCCAGGCATAACAGGAATGAAACATTTAGAGCCTTGCCTGCCATATGGGAGACCCACATTTCACGATTCTCCCAGCCTGTCATTCCAAGGCTTGGCTTAGAGCACTGGATGAAGTAATGGTTTGAGATTATTCAGCAAAACCTTTAAATGTTTGCTCTGTGGTCTTCTCTTGTGCTGCCTTTCCGTTGCTTGCCCGTAATCTAGCTAAACTTGTGCAAACCACTGAACTGTGGAGGGAGGTGATGCAGAAAGCGCAGCCATCTGGGCCTGCCTGAATAGGAAGAGAAGAAAACACCCTTACTGTGAGAGTCACTGGCTGTTATTAAAGCCAGGATTGCTTTTACGGGCGTGCCAAATCTTACTAATTAATTTTCAGATTTAAACTTCAGAGTGTCTCTGGCAGTGATTATATCATTCAAAAAGCAGTCACAGACTGTTTTTGAATCTTAAAGCACAAGTCTTTATAAATTCTGCAGAGTTTTAGTGAGCTCCTAACATTTGGTTTCCAGATACACATCTTTCCTTGAGAATAAGCTCTGCCAAAAATATGTAACTTATTCTTACAGTAGTATTTTTGTGACCCATCCTTTCATCAAAGAAGGCTTCTTTGGTAAGAGTGATGAATACCAAAAGCCATAACACGCTACATTCACCACCTCGTTATTTTTATCCCCACATCTTGGCATAATCTTTTTGCCCGAAGTCTCTGGGCAAAAAGCATCTGAACAGGAGATTACCAGCTTCTGACTGACTCTGCTAAACACATTGCACCAACAGAAGTCATGATCAAGTCATAAACGCAAGAAGGCAAAACAAAAATAAAACTTTACGTAAGAAAGGATGATTTTATTTGCATTAACAGTGCTCGCACTCATTTCAAATGGGCTGGGACTTCTCACAGTGCAGGAAGCCTTGAGAGATCCTCTGGTGAAGGAGCCATTTACAATTTTTTCCCTGCTTTATGGGACTGATGTCCCTAATCTGTGCTAATAAGGGCCCAGGTAAACGCGCTCTCCTTATTTTGGAGGAAATACTCCATTTTATTTTTCTTTCTTTTGACTGTAACAGGCCCACACCTGTTTTTAATACCCTGTCCAGTCAAATGACGGGAGTCTGTTCGCGATCAATGAGACACGTTATTTATTAACCCCCTTCTTGATAATCGTCCCCAGACGGGGACCGGGACGGGGACACCCCCGGCGGCTGTGGGGCGAGCGGGCGGGGCGAGGACAAGCCCCGCCCCAGCGAGCGGAGGGGGCGGAGCCTCGCATCACCTCGCCCCGCTCTGCCCCCCCCTCCAACCCTCAACCCCGCCCCGCTCCTTCACAGCCGTCCCCCGCTTTAAGCAGAAGGTGGCGGGGCGGGCGGGTGTCGGTAGCGGTGCCCGCTGACAGCCGCTGTCGCTCGGCCGCCGCCTGAGGAGAGCGCGCTCCCTCCCCCGTCCCTCACCGTGCCCTGCCCAGCCGGCGGCGCGGCTGCAGCGGCAGGCGGGGAAGCGCTTCTCGCCGCTCCGCCTCCGCCGTCGCCGCCCGTTTGCGGGGATGTGTGTTTGCCATGGCGAGGCGGCTCTTCCCGGGGGCCTGGCTCAGGAAACCCCACTACGCGCAGGTAGGCCGGCAGCGGGCCGTCCCCCGCGGCGGCAGGGTCGGGCCGCGCCGGGCAGGCCGGTGCCAGCACCCTTCCCTCCCCGTTTTTCCCTCTCCCCGCCAAAGTTACCTCAGGAGCGGGCGCCCCCCGCAGGGCTCGCCGTTTCTCCCGGCCCGGCGCGGGTGCGGCCGCCTTTTCCTCCCGCCGGCGCCTGGCGGCGGACGCTGCCGGGCGGCTCGGCCGGCGGGAGGTGGCGGCGCCGGGGCTGAGGCGCTCGCCGCGGCCGGCGGGCCCCTGGGCGGGGAGCAGGTGCCGGGGGGCCGCGGTGCCTGTTGCTGCCTACCCCACCAGGCGGATCGGGCCTCCCTTGCCGCCTCCCGGGCGCGGCGAGCTCCGCCGAGCGCCCTCCCGGAGCGGCCCGCGCTGCTCGCCGGCAGGACCTGTTACGCGGTGGCCCGTCCGCCGGCTCCCCCGGCCCCCGCCGGCTCCCGGGGGACTGAGTTGGGCAGCTGCCCCCGCGGGGCCCCGAGGAGCCCTCAGGCTTCTCTCCACAGGCGCCTCCGTTACACCGATCGCCGGTGTTACGGGCATCCATCCCGCCCGAGGATGGACTGGGGCGTGCGTGAGGAGACTTTTTTTTTTTTTTTAAATTTTATTTCGCGTGTCTTAAAGGAATGACCGTCGGGCACTTCTGCTGCCCAGTAGCTGGTCGCTCCGTGCGTTTCTGTGTGCGCTCGTGGACGCGCTTGTGTATTTGGATAGGCGAGTGGCCGTTCGTACTACTTAAGCTCTGGGTGTGAGGGTGTTTCCCTTGAAAGTGCGGTAGCTGCCATGTAGCAGGAATTTCTCCTGAGAAATGTTAGTTATAACCTTGCTGTACATCGAGGGGCTTGCTCTGGAGTTCGTTTTTATCTGTTACTTTATAGTTTAGTTAAATTATAACTAAACCGACCATTTGTTGAGTTCAAGGGGGTAAATACAGTATTTCCTTTTGTTATATATGCTACTGAAACATTTATCATCTGTTGATACCTTTATTAAATGCTTTATGAACATGATTAAAAAATGTAAACTTTATCCTGATGCATTTTAAAGTCTTGGATGTTTTAATTTTTCCTCACCTGGACTTTTTCTGATCTTACTATCTCCTTGGAAGTACCTGAAATGGGATGTAGCATTTGAGGAGAGGTGCACATATATAGATATGATCTTTACCTCTTTAGTGTTTGGTTTATGGTACGTATCTCAATCTGGGTCGGTATCACTTGATTTTTAGACCAGAAGAGATTGCTCTTAATCTATTTACTGAAGTAGACATGTGTATAGCATTTGGATTCCAATAAGAGAAAGCCTCTGATTCAAATAAAAATGAACTAATAATCTGTATGCTACCTTTAAAATTAAGATTCCCTAAGTGGTTTGCCTTGATGATAAGTCTCTCATCATTGTGATGTCTGATAACGTTTGTCTTCGTTCTTTTTCTCAACACTTGCTTTAAGGCCTGTTTTTAAAATCTGAGAAACAGGAAGACAGCAAGATCATTTATTAGAAAAACCAAAGAAGTTAAATATTTGTTTCTATAACACTAAACCAAATAGTTCTGACTGCGCTTTTTTATATTGGAAGCTATATTTGAATATTCTACAGATTTGTTTTAGAAGATCTAATAGTAGCTTGTGAACACTAACATATTTTTCTGTGTTGGTGAATGTATGTTGGTATTTGATGCATCCATAGAATAGCAGCAGCAATATCAATATATTGGCTTTTCTTGTCACTACATGATACTAGTGGTATCTAACAATTGTAGTCATGGCTTAACTCCCAGAGTGCTTTATTGAGATTAGTCTTCAAAGAGGCCAGTGCTCACTAAGTAAATGCTAGACTTTAACTCGCTGAGATGTAGCTACGAGTAAGATGGGAACATTTGTGTAGTGTTGCTATATGCGGTATTTCAAGCAGCACGCCAGGGGAGGTGGTTGTACAATGGAAGGTATTGCTGAGTGACTTCCAAATCTCGTTCCAGACTTGTTGCAAACTGTGTGGAGAAGTGAGCTGATGGAACATCAGGTTCTGTGAGACAGAGCTTAATACCTGCTCTAGCTTTCCTGCTGTAATAGGAGCAGGATACTATGAGTTGGTTTGCAACTGATACTCTATGGCAAATATTCTACTAGTATTATTTTATGTGTTCTTTAGCTTTTATTCAGAATGCTAGATGCCTAGGTATTCAGTTGATGATCTTACTTGGCAGCCCATCCTTCTTAGCCAGAATTAGCTCATGTAAAAGGAGCAGGGTGAACTCTTAGATATCTTAACTGAGCCCAAAACCTAGTGGTTAGAGACCCACGGAGACAAGGTTGAAGTTTTGTCACAAAACAGTAACTCTGAAATACAAAATTTTCCATTTCCCATCTAGACTGCAAGTCGTGTAACAATAGCAAAACAAATGAAACAATAAAACCCCCTCAGACCTGACTAACTTTTAAACACTACTAAATACCACCCAAAAAAAAGTGTAATTGAATTTATAGGATTTTACAGTTGGGTGATTAACACCGTTGGGATTTGATTTATGTTTTACAAGGAGTGCAAGGAGTGTATGTTTTACAAGAAGTTAGTGTCCCAAATTTGGAAGTCATTGTCCTGAAACTCTTGCTGATAGCTGTAGTTAGCAATTGTATCATGAGGCTGAGGGCAAGCCAGCAGGTTTGTGCAAGACAATAGTCATGTAAAGAACACATGTGTGCCTGGAAGCTTTCTGGCCTCTGGAGATTCTGAAACAAGTTTACAGACTCTTTAGAGATGTTCCATGGATTTCAGTGTTGTAAAAGAGACGGTATCTGAAGGGTGAAAGAATAAACAAGTTTTCAAGCTCTATATAACAGAAACTTCCTATATTGTCTCTTTCCTTTAAGATTTTAATATTTTTTTTTTCTTCTTAACCATTTAAGGGGAAACATCCAATTTTCCATCTTGGTCATTATCTTATTTTATTTCAAAAGATATCAATTAATGTTGTTTACTCAGCCCGATTGCTTGGGGTACAAATTCGAGGCACTAGCATGATCCTGAGCATGCACTGTCTGCTCTTCAAAGTGTGAATGTGCCCAGGATGTGGCATTCAAGACAGCATGGGCTAATAAAATTAAAATGCATCCTGTGATCCATGAACCAACTCGAACAGAGAATAAAACGGGATTTCTAACATGATCAGCCTACATATTTATTTTTTTTAAAATCTGTTCTTTTCTATTGCTAGTAAATAAAACAATTGGAGTGAGCAACTTGGACTTGGAGAAGATTAGTGCAGTATGGTTATGTGCAATACTTTGCAGAATTACGTTCTCTGTACTATTAAACAGAAACACTTTCATAGTCTTTACTTTTTATTTAAAACATTTTTATGGTTACACTTAGCAAAAAACTGGCAAATTACGTTGCATTCTGATCTGCTACTCTCCATATGCTTTGGAGTGCATCCAGGCTTGAGTTGTGCCAGAAGTGGTTTTCCAGTTCTGTTCTAGGGGATGAATGTCTAATTATTATTCAATGCACATGACTTAGTAGAATATACAAGTGATGGAAGAAGTCAACTCTGTAATATCCTTTTAAGCATTACAAGTGCTTTCCTTCATTCTTGCGTTCCCTGGCTCATGTTTAAAACTCTTGATGGAAGTTTGGAGCGGAAAGGAGAAATTGTGTGTTCTGGTTTTGAACACTCTTTCCTTTTTTGATAATTCTGGAACTCTTAGTCCTTCTGTCACCCTGAATATGTTGTTATTAAAAATGTTTCATAGCAGTTTGTCATGATTCAAACGAGGCCTGTCTATACATATTGCTCCCTAATCTCTGTATATAGCTCTCCCTACCCTCTGTCTGGGACTCCTTGCTCAGAAATGTATTCAAACAATCCCCATAGCATATGTCTGGTAAGTCCGCTGCATTCAGGGAGCATTAGTGAACGTGAGACCTAACCAGGCTTTTAAAATCCGTGTTCCTGCTGCATTAGTACAGCACACACATCACTTCTGGCACTTCTAAGATGAATTGCACCAAGTGTGTCTACAATCACACACCGATTCTGGGGAGGAAACAGAAATAGTGGTTGGGCTTTTTGCTGAATGTGATAAGGGGGTCTTCATTAGAAAAGCAATTTCTTTTGAATTGGAGCGAGTGGAACCTTGTGGTCTTCTGTGGGCAGATACATGCTCTTGTCCACGGTCTGAACTGGCAGGAATAAGTCTCTTGCAAGTCAAAAGCTATGTGACTGCATTGGCACAGTGCTGAGACCCAAAATAAATCTAGCTTCTCTGGAACTTCCTGCCAAGTATATGATGTAGTCAGATGGCATTTGGGGAGGATTTTCAGTCCCAAATGCATTTTCTTTCTGCCTGAGAAGGAGGACAAATTTGGATAAACCCATATATAATATATTCTGTCCTGTACTATGAATATGGTCAATACTCTGCAGTGGTCCTGAAGCCTGCAGGCTGCTGCTGGTCTCTCTGTGCATTTAAAACAAAATTGCATTAAATAGCACTTTGGTTTAAAGCTTAGTATTATAAAGATTCATAGAAGGAGTCAGCAAGAAATTCTGAGGAATTAAGAGGTTTTGTGGTCCCAGAAGCTTCTGGTTCTCAAACAGTTTTTACACATGAAACAGCTTTGCCTTGACTTGCCAGATTTATTTTTATTGGTCTTTCTCAGATTTTACCAGTAGTTTTGGGTGCTGTATTATTTATGTTCTGCAATTTTAGTGTTACTAGAAATAGTTAAAGCCACAACCCCCCCAACCAACAAAAAAAAAATCCTGTCTCTAAAGGAAATCACTGTATCTTATCTTTCAAATAGATGAAAGATAATTATTAGCACTTACTTGCTATAGCTTGTGATTCACAGGAGCTTCCTCTTATGTATGTGTGGGGAAATACTGAAGAAAGCTTATTTATTATAATTCTCAGTAATCATACTAATAGAAGACATTTTGTAGAGAAGAGTCTTGTGACAGGCATTATCAGAAATAATTTTTAGTTGTCCCTGTAGGTATTCTGCAATATTTTGTTAAGGTCTAGGTAAATAAATAGTTTGGAAGGGTTCACTTATGAAAGCAAAAATCAAATTGAAAAAAGCAAATACTTTTTTTATCTTTCCTATTCAAACTCTGCCCCAAGCATCCTGTTCTCTGCACAATTATATTCCAGACTGACTGCAGCTGGAACACTAATCCTTCATATATTTGCATTTAGTGTCTGCAAATGACATCTGTGTCCTTCTTGTGGTTGCTTGTCCATAATCATCAGGAACCCATATATTTTTTTTTTTTTTTATTTAAAGTTTTATGAGCTTCTGTCTCACACAGATGTTGTTTGAATCACTGCCTGCTATTATGTTTGGTATCTTTCCTGTTTGTGGGTAGAATTTGATATAATAAAATAACTGAGAATTTCTCATGTTACTCTGAATCTCTGAAAGTGTGTGTCTTAGAGACCAGATTTGGCTTCTGTGAGCTAGAAAGCCCTGGAAAACATGCTGGTATGTTGAAATAAACATACCCAGAAACTTCATACTGGTGCAATTTTTGGTTTTGTGCGTGGTGTTTGGTATCAAAATATGGAATATATTTCAAATTGTGATAGTTTCTGGCAAATAATACTTTTATTTGGAGAAATAAAACTAAAATTTGCATTTAAGAAAAAGCACTTAAAGTTCCCAGAAGGCTTGGTGCCTTTCAGAAGAAGTGAAGTATCTTGCTGTAGCTTCTGCCTTGATTTGATTACTTTAATTTTTTATAGCAAAAAAATCATTAAGGGAAAATACTCTTTGTCTTCCAACTTGGATAACAGAATTTAAAATAAATACTTGGAATACTTTGTAGAATGCAAAATGGGGTAAACTGGGACTTGGGCCATATGAATAAGTCCCCTATAGCCTGTCCCAAAGAAGCTAAGTCAATCTAACATTGAACCTTTGTTAGTAAGATATAAGCATTGACATTCATGCATGTGTTTCTTTGGCACAGAATTTCAGCATTGTTTGGATGTATGGCAGGCTCTTTTATATTGCAAGAAGAGATATTCTGGATGCAGTCTGTTTATAGATGGCAGATTTGA
Source organism: Scolopax mira (assembly GCA_004320125.1). Taxonomy (NCBI): domain Eukaryota; kingdom Metazoa; phylum Chordata; class Aves; order Charadriiformes; family Scolopacidae; genus Scolopax; species Scolopax mira. The sequence goes on from BJBW01006614.1 coordinate 13,382, forward strand.
AGAGTGTTAAAAAAAAAGAAATGCTATAATTGAATACACTTTGTGTTAACTTGACTCGCACACCCCCTTTTGACTTGGACAGTCAGACCTGCCCTTCTGTTGAAGCCTGTCCTGTTGTGGCTAAAAGGAGAAAACCATGAACTGAAGTGTTTTAAATTAATTAATTTATTCTTCTCGGATTTGAAACATTTTTTAGCTTATTTTTAACTGGTGCTTTTATTTGCAGAATCACAGAATTGCCTAGGTTGAGAGGGACCTTTAAGATCATCTAGTCCAACCATTACAAACAACAACAAAAAATCCTCCAACAGAAAACCCCACCAAAAACAAACAAACAAAACTCCAACATGCACCCCCAAAAAACACCAAACAAAACACACACCAACAGTAAACCATATTCCTGAGCACCATGTCAATTTGTCTTTTGATTATCTCCAGGGATGGTGCCTCAACTACCTCCCTGGGCAGCCCATTCCAATGCCTGACAACCCTTTCTGTGAAGAAATTTTTTCTAATATCCAACCTGAACGTCCCCTGGTGAAACTTGAGGCCATTTCCCCTTGTCTTATTGCCTGTGACTTGGGAGAAGAGCCCTACTCCTGCCTCTCTATGACTTCCTTTCGGGTAATTGTAGAGAGCAAGAAGGTCTCCCCTCAGCCTCCTCTTCTCTAGACTGAAAGAAATAGTACCGAGACTTATCTGAAGAATGGGGCTACAAGGAAAGTGTTTCCTTCAAGAATGTGCAGAGGTGTTGTCAAGATGAGATGATTTCTGGTAGGATTCAAAAAACGTAATTTGAAAAGACATAATTAAACTTCATAAATGAAAAACACTTGAAAATTAAAGTGAGATGATAGAGAAAGCACCCAGCTTTGCTACTGAAGTCTTAAATTATGATTGTACTATAGTGCTGTTTACTTTTAAAACAAACAAACAAAAAACCAACAACACAACTAAAACACAAACTCGCCCCATATTTTTGGCGAAAGCTGTTATGTATAGGGATGTCATCTGCCAGCTTTTCCAGCTGCTGTAGGCCAAGTGCTGGATGGGCAACAGGAAACTACCATTATTTCGTTCTTTGTATAGTGTTTTTTAGCAGATTTAGGCTGAGTATAGGGTGTGGGAGGTTGGGTATGAAGAGGACTTACCTGAAATGACAAACAAGATTTTTTCTTTTTTTTTTTGGCAGCAAATTTAGGTGGGGCATTATAAGTTGTTTGGAAACATCCTTTTCAGATTAGATGCTCGAGAGTTTTGTTGCTGGAGATGTGCGTGTGATGGTTGTGTTTGGGACTTACTTTTACAAAATACCTGATAAAACTTTGAGTTAGGTTCACAACACTATGCTGGTGGTACCTATTTAGATAGAAAATAAAATTTCTTAAGCTAGCTCTGTGACAGTGTGTATGAGGAAGTGAAGGATGGTTTGAGTCAGCCTTTGTCAATGCAGCAATTCTAGCTTCAGTCTGGCACATCTTAATGGTGCTAGTGGTAAGGGGACTAACCACTGAGCTCTGTGGAACGTTGCTGGGAAAGTCCAAGATGTTCCTCTGACCCTGTGCTCTGTTAGTTTACTGTATGTACAACTAAAGTGGTGGAGTGGGTGTGCACCCTTAGCTACTCCACCTCATTATTTTTTTGATTACTGGAAACTTCCAGTCAAAATATTTTTTCATTAAGAGGATGATTCTTATAGGATGAGACCTGAGTGTGTTTGCTTCTACGCTCTGCTGTGTGGTGGTAACCTTCAACAGCAGATTTGGGCAACTGAAAATAATGGGCAGCTGTTTCTCTGTTGACTAAAACTTAATCCCAACAAAAAGATGAGTACAAGTAGATAATAAACATGCATTCATTGTGTAGTTATTAATTATTAGGTATGATATGATTTTTATAAAAACATCATGCTTTAATTACAAATAACTTTTGTACATCTCTATCTCATTGTGCTTGCAAAGTCAAAGAAGATAATTCTTTCTGTTGATACTGTATGTAGTTACAGAAACATTAGGCCAAAGTAAAAATAGATGAATGACTCACCTAGTTAGATAATTTCAGGAACTGTACTACAGAGCAGTCATTGGTATTATTACTGTGTTGAGACCAGGAAAAAAAAAAAAGACAAACTTCTGGGTTGTGAAACAATGAGTTTTTAGGTGGTATAAGAACAAATTAAAAAAAAAAGTAAATTATTACAGAAGACATTAAACTTGCATGACTATACTACAGTAGTTCTTATTTGTAATTGCTAAAACTCTTATGTATCATCCGTCCTTCAACCAGCAGAAAGTAGGAAGGTATCAAAGAAGAAATATGTTATGTTCTCTAGATGGACTGAGAAAAATCTTGTTTGTACACTCACAACTGATCCAGGTCAGGCAATCCCTCAATCCAGTATCTTAAATGTTATTGATCTACAAGTTTGGTTCCCTCAGTTCAAAACTGGGTTTGAAGAGACCTCTGCTGGAGCGCTGTCTCGGAGCTGGTAACCTGTGTTTCCTGGGAGAGATCTGCTGGAGCAGAATAGATCTCTTTGGTTTTGTTTTAGTTTATTTTACGTAATGTGGGTGTAAGATCTAATCTACGCAAAGGATCCATCTGTCCTGCTTACAGCTTTCCTTTGGTTCTGGAAGTGAGAACAGGGAGAGAGACAGTCTCCAAGTGCTTTGCCATAGCACCTCTGCGCCTTCCCAGAGCTGTGAAAGAAGGATGCTCGAGGATGATAAGTGCTTTTTATACGTGTGCAGTCGTTCAGGACAAGGGTTCTGAAGTAGGAAGGTTGGGGTGGAGAAACTGTAGAAGTGTATGAGGCACTGAATAGTGCTGGAAACTTACTTAAGAATGGAAGACTAGAACTGAGGCTGATGCTGCAGAATCAGATGGAAATAGACTGGAAATAACCGTAATTAAAAATAGCAGATAATGCATTGTTCAAGAGGGGCATGCTAAGACTGGCTAAGCAAACAGCTTGAGATGGGCACTGGAAAGAAAAAACATAGTAAGTGAAAATTATAAATGACTAAATAAAAAAAATGACCTGGAAGAAAGAATAGATGGGGTTGAGTCCACCTGAGCTTGAACTAAGATTTCAGTTCTATTCTGTAGGAGATGTGGAGGGGGAAGTATTTATGAACCCATTGGTAAACTTATTGCTGGTTCACATGGAGGATGGCTTGTACTGCTTTTCATCAGTCTGTTCAAATAGCATGGTTTGCAAGAAAGTTTGTGAGTATTCATGTTGGAAGCATGTAGGTGTGGTATTTTGTCTTTTTTTAAGCTAGAATATTGCACTAAAAGTCTTGCAATTTTTTCATGTTAATAGTATTCTTTCAATGGGAAAGGCTTATGCATGGCATTTCTTTTCTTCGTGCTCCCCAGAGCCTTGCTGTCAGTTTTGTTTTCTTAATTGTTCTGTCCTACCCCCAGCTTCCACATCTTTTTTTTTTTTAAGCTCTTTCTAAATGTGCTGTAAACCACACAGCATTATTGTTGGTCGGATTTTGTACTCCATCCAGTTTGTATCCATATTGTGGACATCACACCCTAGAGGAAATTACATGTTACTCCAACTAAGGTCTTTGTGGCTCTGGGGAAAATAGCAGAAATCATTCCTGTCTAATAACACTCCCAATAAAATATCATAAAAGAAGAAGGAAGTATCTGGTCAAGATTTATCACCAGAATAAACTCAATTAGTTGTATCTTGCTCTTCTTTAACGAGGTAGTTTTGAGATCAAGTGAATGTGTGTGAAGGAATAGGGATGCAGTGCTGAGGCACGTGGCAGGACTGCAGCTGTAGGGATTGCAATCACCTTTTGGGTGTTGGAATCCTTTCTTGGATTATTTTTCCAAGAGGAAAAAAGTGTAATGCATGCTGGTTGTTCATCATATTTTTATAAGTTCTCATAAATCATTGTAGTCTTTCTATGTTAAAAAAACTTGTGATGAAATATTTGATTACTTAGTTTCTAAATTTGCATTGATAATTCCTTGGAGGATTTTTCTTTTTTTTTTTCTTAAATTTTCTTCAAAGCATCTTTATTGGTGGACCATTGATGTAGCTTAACATGACAATCCTATATTCCTGTACAGCTCTCTCCTACCTTTCCTTCTCTAGTCACATATAGATAAGAGGGTGCTTGAGCACTTCACTTTAATAAGTGGCCCAAATCTTTGAAAGTAATTTTTCATTTCAGTATTTTGCTTTCTATGTTTGTATTCCATGTTCCTCTTATCCTATATTTATATTAAAGATGTGTAGTTTCATTGAACTGTTAGATACTTACACTGCCACAATGAGGCTTTCAAAATTCTGATGTACTTTTCAAACACAAGACCCTCTTTATATTATTTAATGATAAGCCTTAGTCTTTAGTCTTAATTGTATATGTTTAGTGAAGACCAAGAATACTATAAACATGCTTTCCTGTGGGTGATTACAATGATTTGGTTTTTAAGTGACTTTTTCATACATTAATATGCTGTGTGTATTACAGAAAGGAATATTCATTTCGATCTCACAATCTAAAACATGAATGGTTAAAAAAAAATTGTTTGCAGTACATGGTTTTATTTAAATTGGCTTCACTTGCAGCACTGGCAGTGGAGGAACAAAACCTAAAATGAGGCAAATAGGTTTAAAATGTTTTAGGAAAATTACTTCAGAATATTTCTACTGGTTTTGCCAAGGTGCAGTATCCTGCAGTTGTGCTGACACAACAATTTGTCAGCTGAAATGAATATAAGCGAGATGGATTAGTTACCTTGATGTATCTGTATGTATGTGACAGCAAAACTCATCATTACTACCTTTCTTGGAACCTTTTCCAAACCCATGGAATGGTTTCTGTAGGAGGAACAGCTAAGTTAAGACCTCTCCATGTGGAAAGGAGATGACGTGGCAGGCAGACATATGGTGGAGACTCACAAAATCATGACAGACGTGGAGAGAGTGAACAGAAATTGATAACTCATTTCTTCCAACCCATGAACTGGGAGATCTCAAGCAAAGCTAATGTTAACCAGATTGAAGCAAAATAAAGTCCGGTCCCTGACCCCAGTGCAGGGGAGAGTAGACTTGTAGAATTAATTGCTAAAGGGTGTTTTGGATGCTAAAAGCTTATGTGGATTTTAAGGAGTCTGGGTAAGCTCATGAATGATAAATGGCTTGAGATTTACTAAATTTAGTACTAAATGTACTAAATCACATCTGCCTTTACAGGTTCTTTTAGAGAAAAATGAGAGCACATTTGGGGTATGTGTTAGCTGCCATTGAAGAGTGAGAACATATATTTATAGCTGTTGCTGAAGATCAGGATACTAGTAGAAATGGATTTCATATTGACCCAATACAGCTGCTCTCATGCACTTATATTCTTTTTGCTAAAGCTGATTCTGACTTTCTAATTCTTTTCTAATACTGATTTTTGAAAATCAAACTGCTAGCACACCAGACTGGGGCGGGGGGAAGATCAAAATGTGCCTCCTCCCTTTCAAGGCACTCGGCTCTCTCTCTTAATTTATAAATATTTTTTCCTCTGTCCCTAGTGAAAAATGTTTCTGTGGCTTCACATTTACAACAGGAAAGCCTTGCATGCAGTTATGAGAGAGACCACTGAAGGTGAGGCTAGTACAGAGGAAACACTTGCATAATTAAATGCTGTAATTTCAAGGAAGGAGTGGAAGACATGGAACCTCTCACTGACACCCACCCTGTTCACTGTGTGTGTCTTGCATATTTATACACTAACACAGGTGACTTTTTGACCAGATTGCTGGTCTGTTGGATTTGGTTTACCAGGTTTGGAGCATTAGTATGGTTTTAGAGAAAAATGGAGGTAGTTGAGCTCTGACAGTAACAATTTTGATCAGACTTGTTCTTGCAGCCTGGCTTGCCCTATGAGGGTCTGACACATCTTATTCTTTTTATTTATATCTTAATTTTCCTCTACCTATATAAGTCAAACTGACCTCCCCTGTCAGTTTTGCTCACTGAAGGAAGCAAACGTTCCATGTAATGCAGTCTGCTGATTTTATTCTTAAAGGTAAAATAGTAAGTCATGTTTGTTTCTATGATTCTGACTACAAATAAGTTACAGAGGATATTGTTCTCTTTCTTTCCTTTAGGTACGTTTCTCATATATGTGGATGAAATATCTCTTCATCTCTTGGTTAGTAGTATTTATTGGCAGCTGGGTTATGTATGTTCAGTACTCCACCTACACAGAACTATGCAGAGGACATGACTGTAGGAAAATAATAGTAAGTATATTTAGCATAGCTTTCTTAAGTGTTTGTCCTGACTAATTCCATAACCAGCCACATGTAAATTAATCAAATTCTGATATTCCATCATGTTGAAATAAGATTATGTCTTCAATTACAGACAAAACTACTTATGTTTCTAAACATTGCTTTGGTATAGGATTATTAAAATTGTTTTCTTATATTTTTTTTTTTGTTCAAGGGCCAGGTGCTGGGAGAGATACAGTTGTTGCCTCCTCTCTTGGGCAATTTGTTCAATATTTTTCTCCCTGTTTGTTTCAGTGTGATAAATATAAGACTGGAGTTATTGATGGGTCAGCATGTAGCAGCCTTTGTGCTAAGGAAACACTGTATTTTGGAAAATGTTTGTCAACAAAGCCCAATAATCAGGTAAGGCTTTGCCCATCCAACCTCGTTTTATTATTTCCCACTGAAAGATCATCAAGTAAACTTTAGTATCAGTAAGTGGTATCTGTTTGATATAGATTATTTCAAACTACTTGCTGTGACATGCAGAGCATGTTTATATATAATGTATATTATATGCCTATATAGAGAAAACATCTAGGTATACTATATACAACATGCACCTGTATATAATATTACATATTATTCCTCTATGTAGAGGGGTATATTACTGTTTTATAAACATGTACATAAAATCTGTGGTTTCTTCCACATTTTAAACAGCATATTAATTCTCAGCTTCCCTGCATCCCAAATAGAAGCAGCAGCCTCTTAACAACCTATGCAAAGGTGGCAGTAATGCCAATATACTGTTTATCAAGCTCTCTTTGTGTTTTGACAGTGCAGTGTCTCTCAAACACCTGCAGTAGTGTTTTGTTTGAATTTGCTGTTGTTTGGGTGTGCTCTGTGCATTCTCTGTTCTTGGGACTCCATTTTCTAATCTGTGTTGCCACTTGACTCTTGAAGCAGTGGTTGGAGTGTAGGTGGTTTTCAGATGATGGGCTTCTACAGTGTTTCTTACCTTTTTCCCCCTCTTTACCTGCATAGATGTATTTAGGAATCTGGGGAAATCTCCAAGGTGTTATAAAATGCCAGATGGAAGAAGCTGCCCAACCAGATTTTGGTACTGACCCAGAACCAAGGAAGGAAATAGTCCTGTTTGATAAACCAACAAGAGGAACCACTGTTGAGAAATTCAAAGAAATGGTATATGGTCTCTTTAAAGTAAGTATAAGCTTATCTATTCTACTTTGATAGAAAGGCTTATTTTCCTGCAGGTGGAGAGAATGTCCTGTTGTATGAGCCCTGTTCAAGTGCATCTCAGAAAAACAATCAGCACAAAAGGGGTTTTCCCCAGAGGTGCTTATCTGAAGTTTAAGTAATTATCGTTTTTTCCTTGCTTTTTAGCAGATGCAAGTGTATTGCATCCTGCATATCTACAGGCTTTCACTTCTATTTGTATAGAAAATATGGTAAAAAATATACTTTTTGCTTATTTGGGGGCTATTGTAGCCAGGTACAAAGACTGAAGCACAATTTGGAAACTCTTCATGTTGGGAAGAGTTACTATGTTAACTGACCAGTTGGAATGTCTCCAGCCATACTTCTCCCAGAGAATATAACTCTTTCTGTGTTATATTAATGTGATACTTATTTCTGTTGACTTAATGCTACCCCAGAATTCTCATAATATAGAGTTATCACGTCGATGCTGTGTCAATACCAATTTTGAGTTGTCTTTCTTAAAATATTTGTGCCATTGTCATAGCTCCTATGTCTGCAGTGATGGAAATAATGCTGTTCTATCTGAGTGAGCATATGTGCACACACAGAAGATAATCATGTAAAGCTGATGACAGTTGTCATGCGTTACAGTAGCTTTGTCTCTAGGAATGGCTGAGCAACAGGTGGTTTAGAGGAGTTTTTAGGAGAATTTGGGAAAAGCTCATGTGACTTTCTATGTATGTTAGTGGTAGTTGAAAAAAACAAAAGTTCAGATTCCAGTAATGGCTTCTTTATCTCTATTGATACAATAGAGATAAGTTATATCAAATAACAAAATTAAGTTTTAATAGACTTATTGAATGTTATTTGTACCCAATGTCTTATATTTGGCCAAACACCTGTAAGGTTTAATCAGGTGAAAGCTAAACCTGATCCAAACACTCGATTTCTACATACTATAGTACTTTCAGAAGATCTTAGACTCTGTGCCTTTGAAAACAGAACAAAACTGAAGCTCTTGAGGCGTCTGGTAGCAAGTCCTGTAACATCTGTAGCCAACGAAAGCTAGAACTTAACATACCCTAATCACACTATCCATACGAGGAGAGTAACAGGAGGCAGAATGATGGGTGGATTGGTGGTAGTTGATGAAAACATACTTAATCTTTTTGTTGTTTGTTTTTAGGCAAAATTGGGTGAACAAGGAAATCTTTCAGAACTGGTTAATCTCATCCTGTCTTTTGCTGATGGAAACAAAGATGGTAGAGTCTCTTTGCCAGAGGCAAAATCTGCCTGGGCGCTTCTGCAGCTAGATGAGTTTCTCCTAATGGTGATCTTGCAGGATAAAGAACATACTCCCAAGTTGATGGGATTTTGTGGGGATCTCTATGTGACCGAAAGAGTTGAATATACCTCTCTCTATGGAATCAGCCTTCCATGGATCATAGAACTTTTCATTCCCTCTGGCTTCAGAAGGAGCATGGACCAATGGTTTACTCCATCATGGCCAAGAAAGGCAAAAATAGCTATAGGGCTTTTGGAATTTGTGGAAGATATTTTCCATGGACCTTATGGAAACTTTCTTATGTGTGATACAAATGCCAAAAACTTGGGATATAATGATAAATATGATTTGAAAATGATGGACATGAAAAAAATTGTGCCAGAAACGAATTTGAAGGAAATAATCAAAGACCGTCAGTGTGAATCAGATTTGGACTGCATTTATGGTACAGACTGTAGAACTCTGTGTGACCAAAGCAAAATGAGATGTACCACAGAAGTAATTCAGCCAAACTTGGCAAAAGCCTGTCAGCTACTTAAAGATTATCTGCTTCGTGGTGCTCCTTCTGATATCCATGAAGAACTAGAAAAACAACTGTACTTGTGTATTGCCCTTAAAGTCACAGCAAATCAGATGGAAATGGAGCATTCTTTAATACTCAATAACTTAAAAACTTTACTGTGGAAGAAGATTTCCCATACAAATGATTCTTAGCTTCACCAGCAGAAGGTAATATTGATGCCAGCCACTAGAGGTGGCCTACCACCTTTGATTAAAAACAATCTGCAGCATTTTTAAAAGACACCTCTTTACTCGGATTTCGTGACTGGCTCTTTATCTTTTGCCTTTCAGTCAGGACCTTATGACAGGGCTTCTCAAAAAACGAACGTGCCACCGAACGATGCGGCAGAGGCCAGAAGCATTTCCAGCGTTCCACTGCTGTGTTAAGGAAACACAAACCCCTGCATGCTTGACTGTTCCGTGCACTTTGTCAGATCTGTAACAGGATGGAAGCATTCACTGTGCCACTGCATCAGCTGATGGAACATCTTACAATTCTGTGAAAATCATTGCTCGCTTGTGAAATACCTGCAGAAGATTTTTATCCCAAGTAGTTCTATGACAAACCACCACTACTGCGAGTAACGCGTCTGCGTCGAGCTGCTGTTGTGAATAAACTGAACTGTGAGATTGAAGTTTACTAATACCTTGGCATGGCAGAATTTGCACATAAATAGTTTTTAAACTGTGGAAAAATTAGAATTTTATTCTAAACTGACAACTTGTAATATGAGACTTAAATCAGATTATGTTTACACCTTGTTACCTCATGCTTACTTCTTGAACGTTTAAGTAGTTCAACATTTTTAAATTAAGTCTTTTACAGTGAACCGTGTTGGGAGACAAGAATTTTGGAATATGTTATTTCTTAAACTCATGCATATAGTCTAGCAGCAATACAATAATTAACAATTTTTGAAACTGATGTTGGTATCTCAGTTGAAACCTTTAACCCAATTTGAGCTGTAAATACTGAAAAGTAAGGAGGTTGCAGACTAAGCTAATTTTTAAAAATACTGGTAGTAGAAATATCCAAACAGTTAAAAAAAAAAAAAAAAAACAAAACAAAACACCAGCTTCCTTAGTTTAGGAATCTGCTGCATGACATGTGAAACAAGTAATAACGGGGGATAAAGTCTTGATTTTTTTTTTTTTTACCTCCCCTCTAAATTTAGCTACAGACTTCTCCTGACATGCTTCCTGCAATAGTTCAAGAGGATTTAAGCCAGAGCTAGACCTGAACAGAGCAGGACTGTTCAGGATCATGAAATGTTGCTTGAATAGGAGCCTCTGAGATAGTGACAGCTGGGAATGAGGTGGAACATAAGTGAGCTCTAGTGTGTTACTGGTTTTTTTCTCTAGTAGCATCTATGAATTGTTGTTAAGTCTCAAGCCATGAGTAAACAAACACCATCTGATACAGGCATTCCGCGTGGCGTGACCACTGTAGCACTTTCTGTGTCCCTGTTTTCCTCAGATTTATGTCTATGTTCAAAAAAAACCACCTTAATACTGTGTTCAAGAATACTTATCTGTTAATGTTTAATTTATAAACGCTTTAGGAAATATAGTTAAATCCTTAGTGATTTTAATGCCAGTCATCCATATACTTCTAAATCCTGGCCCTTTAATTAGTTTTCAGCATGGGCAAGAAGGACAAGTTTTATTTAACTATTTCAAAGATTGTTAATTGCTTTAGGTATCCTGTATTAAATGCATTCCCGATTTTTTTCATCCTGTACTTTAGTTTAATTTCTCCATACCACATGTAATAGTATGCAGCTTGGGCCAAAAGTATACTGTTTGTAAAAAACAGCTTTTTAGTTTAAGAATAGTATGGTAATTGTCTCTAAGTTATATATCCTCCATTCACAAGTTATTACACACAAATGTGAAGTGGTCATGTTGGTGGTGTAAAAATCTGACTGTAATTTGAATCCAAAATGGCATTGGCTATTTCAAGTAACTGGAAAATGTATTTAATAGTGCAGTTTGTTGTACAGAACCTTCACCTTCCTTGCTGTTGCACTGGGAAAAAAATGCTTTTGTTTACAGTAATACAGAAGCCTACTTTTCTCTTTCAATAGCAGTGCTTATCTGACAGTATTTTAAAGCAAAACATCCTTCTGCATAGCCTACTTGACTCGTGTTCTAATTGTGCAGGTAACTTCATTAAGTTTAAGTAAGATGTAAGAGAAAATAAGTGAGGGGGCAAGTCAAGGCCTGTGTAACTGAGCACGTAGATGCAACTTGAAGTGAATCCTCTTGTCTCATCACCAAGTGCTGGGAATGTTTAGCTTAAGACAGTACCTGTTCCAGTAGCAGCCAGAGCTCGGAGCCGAGCACAAAGTGCTTACTTCAGTTAGACTGGAAATACTTCAATTAGACATATTCCTGTATCAGCTGCAATTAAGTCACAGAAGAGAAAGTGTTGCTATTTCTGTTCCTGAAAGCCTAAGGCTACCTTGGGGCAGAGGCTTTAGAACCTACTGTGACAGCTCCTTTGCTTTTTTTCTTAAGCTACCTACACATTCTCCCATAACATCAAGTATGCTGAAAGAAAAATTCTGAAGGACGGGTAAAGCCCTCTTAAATTTAAAAGTCTTTTTGTAGTTAAAAGCAGCAAGTTCTTATATCTAGTTTTTGATACTAGTCATGCAAAAAATTAATCAAATTGATTAGAGGAATAATTCTAATGCAGCAGCCATAGTTTTGAAGTTTTCTCCCCTGTGAAGAAATTCAGTTCATAAAGTACTTTGAAAGAGGGGGCAAAAAACCCTAAGGCTAGAGAGCAGATGGATCTTAAAAATATTCTGCATCTTTAGAAGACATTATTAAGCCAGTCTTACACAGTTGCTTACTCAATAAATTTATTGCCACTTTTTCCAAAGCTTCATAGAAAACTGTGGAAGTTGTCTTAACTGTCAGCTGCACGCTCCTGGGCCCTGAGAAAGCTAGCCTTCTTCTGAGCAACACGATCTTTCTTCTGGGCGAGGGACATCTTGGGACAGTTCCATCTGCAATGTAAGCACAGAATATGGTGTATCAGAGGCAGAAATAAGCAAAAAGGTGGTCAAGAAAACTGCAGTGCATGAGAACTATGATTAAGAGTGCTATGCTAAAATGTATTCTCACTTCTGCAACGTGTTTTGTTTCCTCAGCGTGATTTAAGGCTGTAATTAGGGCACCCCAAAAAGGCATGGTTAGACTGCAGTGGTTTAATTCCTCAACAGGTAAACTCAGTACTCTTGTGACTGGAGTAGAGACAGTATCAAGCCCAATGCAATAGCTTTGCCTTCATTTCTTTTTTCCCAGACCCGTAAAAAATCAAAATAGTTTAGTACTGAGGAATTAGTCAGCTTACCCTCTCCTGAAGAGAAACAGCTTTCCCACTCAAAACACTACACCCTGAACATACACACATTTAAGAGTTCCAGCTATTCAGGCCACAAGTATGCTCCACTTCTAAAATTATGTTTTTTTAAAATGTAATTGAGGGCTCTTAAGTTTTAGGATTCCTGCTGCTAATGTTAACTCCTGACAAAGTTATGCAGAAATGCTTGCATCTTTATCTGATCTAGAACACATACAGGTTTTGACAGAACTGCAACATGAACCACATTAATTTTTTAAAAGCATCTTCAACAGGAAAGTCACACTCGTGTTAAAAAAGATCAGAGTTTTACCTCTTTTTCTTGACTTCTCTCTTGGGCTTCTTTTCATGGACTGGATTATCCCGTATAGCAGCATGAGCTTTTTTATACATTTCTTCCATCTTAAAAAAAAATAAAAATAAAATTTACATTCTCCACAGTGGTCTAGTTATAGGATCATATCAGAAATCCAAGATACCCTTACCCAAATGGGGCCTAGGTTTCATCACAATATAGTTTGTAATTTTGTGTGGTTGCCTACAAAACACTTCCTTCACACAGAAGGTCACTGCCACATGGTACTGAAATTCATACTATCACTGTAATATAATTTAAATATCCAAATCCAAACTTACACAAAAAAAAAGAGGAAGTAGTTTTATCCTTACTTCACAGTTAGGGAACCAAGGCCATAGAGTACCTACAGCCAACTTAAAAGTCTCCTAAATCCAGGCTAGCATCTAGCAGTTGAAACACTTTTTCCTCTGAAACGTCTCAGCAGCATAGCTTTCCTACATTTGGATTTAAATATGGCTAGAATAAAATACTTCACATTTACTTATTAAACCAAAATCACTCCCCACAAACTGTCCTCAGACCTATGATCTTACACTTTCTAGATCCTACTGCAGTTAACATTACAGAGCTGCTTCGTAAGAAGAAAAGAGTAGAAGTTGCTGTGAAAGCAGCTCCAGACTACTCAGTCTTGCAAGAACCACAGCGGTCCCTGCAGCGTCATCCCCAGGGATGCAAGAACAGAAACACATCAACAGAGGCTACACCGGAACAGAAGTCTGACTGCTCATAGAGCATCACTGCATTTGAGCAACTATTCTTTTAAGGTGCAAGTCAGGAAAACGGAAGTGATCTGTCCAGTTACACAGAGCAACAGCAGAAAGTACCAGAAGACTCCCATCTCTCTGCCCCAAAGACAACTATGGCTCCACAATGGCACCAATTTTAAGAATACCTTTGCTGGTGGTTAATTAAGACCAACAGACCCCAGTTGTGAAAAATATTCTATATGTACGTCCATATCTAGATGTTCCTCCTAAGCCCTAGACCCATTATATTGCAATAGAAGCTATAAATACCGTTTAGTAAAATAGATGAAGTTGGCTTTTACAATTCAACGTTACTTATTTTTTAGTAAAGACTAAGTTACAAAAAATTAGCAGTTACCAAAGTTTAAAAAAAAAAAAAAAAAACCAAACCCCAAACCAATAAAGGAATAAAGAATGAAATTAAGTTTTCCACAGCCTAAAAAGGGGACATGGGAACATCTGTTTCAAGCTTCAGGAGCACTAATTAGGGAAACCAGGTGAGAACATGACAGGCAGCAAGACAATCCCTCTGAAAGCGTTTAATACTTGAAAAAAGTTAAAGCAGCACCTTGGTAATCTTACATACCTTCTAGTGTTTTGTACAAAATATTCTAAGATTTAAAGCATTACTAAAATACGATGTATTACACACTCTGCAGTTTCATGAGCTGCTAGCTTCTACAATAGAGCTAGCTTGGGCTATTCTATATGCACCTACAACTACCTATAGGGTCACACAAATTGTAAGACAGATCTCACCTAGAGCACATCCTCACAGTTACAACCATGAACACCTACAGAAATTGCAAGCTGTGGTGCAGGACTAGGAATGAGTGAGCAGCATGTATAGAAACTTCAAATTCATTTCCTTATCGGGAAAAAAAAGCAATCTTTTAGAATGCACTCCTGTACGCTTATATTTATAGGCAGAATGATAACCTTCACATCAAGAAAAAGGTCTCCACAAGATCTCCACTTCCACAAGATCTCCCCAAGCACACAAGATCTGTCCAAAGCACACTTACTGAAGAAAAGACTTTCTTTGCAGGGATAACATACAACATAAATCCTATTATTTTACATATCCAGCTTATTTGCATTACTAGGGAAGGTGCTAAGCAAGACTTATTATCATTTCTATTAATGCACAAGAGCCAGATAAATCTTACCCCATCAGGTGTAATGTTGTTCTTTATGTATTGGGAGAACTGTTTTTTGTAAGCATCTTCGTCCTCCTCCATCAGGTAACGCATATAATCTGCAACGTTTTGGCCCATGATATGCTTGCGGTGAACCTCTGCATTGAATTCTTTACTTTCCGAGTCGTAACCAGGGAAACGTTTGGTGCTGTGAAACAGCAGGTAGAGTCAGGTTAAGAACATATTGCCAGATCCTCTCATTGAGAGGCTGGGTGCTGTAAGAAGTGACTGATACATCAGATTCTCCTACAGGGATAGGACCCTCTAATTAAAAATGAAGATATACAGAAAATTAAGAAATAGAGGTTGTGAGCTCATCTCAGCTGCCATCAGTCCCGTCTTGAAACAGTGCAGTACATCATATGCACACCATGGACCAACTACAGTGTTCAGTCACTGGGAGTATCATCACGTAGCAGCCAAGTCACAAAAACCAGACAATTAGTCAAGAATAAATAGGACAGCATGGGAGAGGGTAGGAAAACACACCAACAGAGCTTCCACTTCCCCCCCCCAACAGCTAGCAGAAAGCAGCAGTCAACTGTAATATCAGTGTTAGTTAACACTGCCAAAAAATCTCACTTCAGTCATTCATAGCCCACGATAGGGATTGTCAAAACTTCCATGTGGAAATTTTAAGTTGGGGTGGATGCTCAGACCTACTATTGTACTGACAGCTGTAGCCAATGTCAGTGGTCTTGTACCTGGTACGTACGGCTTTTCACGGTGAAATTAATACATACACACAATTTGCTAAAGATGTAAAACAACAGAATACTAAAGGATATCAGTTAATAATTTTAAATAAAAGCAACAAGATGGCTCTTAGTTTCTAAAAATTTACTAACAACTCTTGATAGTTGCAAGATTCCCAGCAGCACTATCAGAATTGCACTTGTGGATTAAAAACCAACCAACCAAAAAACCCCACACCACGAATTAGGCTACATACTCATTACCAGCTCCTAACAGTTACTTCAACGTACGGTGACAGTATAGGTAGACTGTCGCATACAGAAGCATCTCAGGTTAATTCTAAAGGAATTCTTTGGAACAGGTGAGATTACCTATGAGGGATTGACAGACCACCGTCCACCGCACCCTTCAGAGCACCAAAGACTTTGTTTCCAGTAGTAGTTCTGGCAAGACCTGCGTCCAGGTAGCACGTGAAAGCACCAGGCTTTCCATCCACGCTTTCCACATTGTATTCATCACCAGTCACTTCAACTTGGCCTTCGTAGATCTTATCAAGACCAAATTTATTCAGAAGCTGTGGAGAAAGAAAACCAAAAAATGCACTTCTGAAATTCTTTCAATTTATTGACAAAACAAAGAGTCACCACCACCACTTTAAAACACAAATTTGCAGTAGAATCTAAACGTTTTAACAAATTGCCTTACAAAAATTATGCACCACATGCTAATCGCAAAGCTTTTAACAACCACCATGGTAAGCACGCTGGTTAGGTTTCAACAGGTACATCACTGAACTTAAGATGAGCTCGTATGGAAAACTGGTGGATGCTGTTTACATGTTCTCAAACTCTTAAAGGTACATTTCTTACTTTTTCTTTTTAATCCCGACTCCCTCCCTCCATCAAACTTAAGGGCTGAGACTTAAAAGTGGGCTGCTGGAGTTGAAACTGCATGATGTCATACTTCTCACTGCGATTTGACGGTCACAAGAGGCCATCAAATCTATACGGTGAAGAGCAGAAGTTGGTCTTTAGAGAAGCCCACAGAGTCAGGCATCTATACTAACACGCCACTTCAGAACGTGGGCTTTCCCTTTTGTAAGAAAGCCAGAGGAGCACCTTCCAGACAATCCGAGAGAGACCTACCCTGCGTGCCAGGAGCAGACCTGTGCAGTACGCGGCTGCGTAATTGGTCAGGCCAACCTTCACGCCGTATTTTGGCAGCTCATGGGCATAAGCAGCACAGACAATCATGTCGCCTTCAATTCTGGCGTAGGCAATCTGACAACAAGAGAATTGTTAGTTTTCTCACAATAATTCTGGGATAGATTTCTTTTTTATTTGACATCTACTTAAGCCGATAGGAATTCTGTATCGAATCGTGCAAACTGCCAACCTTTGCGTGCCAGCTCAACGGGCTGCGTCTTTATTAGTTTTTTTTAAAAGGTATAATGAACTCCTCAAGTACAGATGCAAAGAATTACAATCTGTATGAGGCCAGAGAAAGCACAAATCAGCAACAACTTCTATTTACCTCTCCACAAACATAGAGGCCAGGAAACTGCCTCCACAAAAGCAATCTTTCAAAGAATAATTATATATGTGGATGGACACTGTCCCACTTCCCGCATGCAGCTGTCATATAACACAGCACATAGCCCACCTCAGAAAAATGCAAAAAGCACCTGATACAGAGTTTGTGATGACATCGTCACTCACCTTATGGAATGATTTCATTAACGAGTCTGAGATTTTCATGATCTCAGGGGTCTCCTCTGAGATAGCAGCAATACTATCATTAGATATGTTTCTACTGTTCCTTTCACATACAGACTCCCACACCTCCATTCTACATCCAAAAGCTGCCCCCTTTTTGCAGGATTTCTATATCCCAGAAAGGCACTGTCAGTCAGATATAAGCACCTGCCACCATTGATTTTTGGTTTTGAGTTTCAAAGATAAGATATCTTGAGTTTCAAAGTCATAGAATTTCATCTGTATTGACTGTAAAAACAGCACTCCACTCTTCTCAACAGATAATTTGTCTATGAAGAAAGACAGTTAAACTTTTCTAGCTTCTTTTTCTTTAGCTTAACAACATGTATTTATGACAGAACATGCTGACAATTTTAAATTTCAAAATTAATTAAAATATTCAGAAAATGAACCACAGTGAAGAACTGCATATGATGCAACACACAGCTGCATACACAGTAAGTATGAAAAAATGCCTACTAATCTTGTTTGCCAGTCTCCTTAAACCTCACAGGAAAGCCACCCTAAGGCCTACCAGCTTCATGTCCTCCACATACCATCATAGGAAAAAAAGCTCCCAAAAGACAAGGCACCTTCAGATACAGCACGTTAGTTAATGCAGGTTGGCAGGTCCTATAGTCAACTGTGTTGTCTTCAGCAAAAAAGGCTCTCTTTTCAAAGCACTTTAAATACAGTAGAAAAGAAATAAGGAAATCTTCCCTCTCCCTAAAACCTTCTACTTATCTCAGCATCATTAAACAGCACAATCTTATTTCATGAAGAACATCACTGAAAACATTGACAGCAGTAAAACTTATTTTGGATCACAAATAGAGTTTATTACTGAAGTTACATCAACAGGGAGACTGTTCTCCTCTAAGAAACTATTTTAGGATACAAAAATTGCTCAGATCAAGCCTAAAAAAACACCAGGTGCTTCAACCACCCCCATCTCTGTTTTCTCTGGAAGGCTGAGAAGCAAGCAGCAAACACCACAGATCTTACCTGGCAAATGATGTCTCTGTTGGTGACACGCACAATCATCCTATACTTAGGGGTGTTGTACTTGTTTTTATCTTGAATTACCAGACGCTTGCGAGCATAGTAATCGGTTTTTCCCTCTGAAAAACAACAGTTGTAGTGTGGAAAACACACGTGGAAAGAAGTAGGCTTATTCATCAATGACATTTAATTAGATGTTACAGGGAATTTAACCATACCTCTCCTTCTCCTGAATTTCACTTGGTATCTCTTGAAGTAGGCCTTATTCTTGACAACTTTCACAAACCCCTTGAATAAGAAGTATAACTCGGCATTATTAACATAGAACCACGTAACCCAAGTCCTTTCTAACTAAATAAACCTGCTATGACAAAGCCTGAAACTCTATTTTGCTCTATTTGTCTATTTTCAACGCCCGTCCGCACGGAGCGCAGCAGCGACCGCGGTCATTTCCAGTCGCTCCCCCGCAGCCAGTCATTTTTCTGGCGAGTTCCTCCTCGGGGCCGGCCTCCCTGCAGCCCTCGCCGCTCAGCGCGTACACCGGCGTCCCCGCAACACCCGCCAGCCTCTCCGCACGGCGGCCCGTCAGACACCCGCCCTCCCAGGCCCTCCAGCCGCCACGGGGCACCGGGGGCTCTGTCACGCCCGGTCCCGCCACCACGCGCCTGCGGCCCGGCCCCGGCCCAGCCTGCCACCCTACCGGACAGGCAGGCCGCGGTCCACAGCGGCAGCGGGGCCGTGCCAGGCCCCACTGAGACCCCCGCCGAACCGCCGCGAACTGCCCTGCGGCGCGGCCCCGGCGCTAAATGGCAGCCATTGCCACGCTGGAGTCGCCGCAGCCGGCCCCGGGCCCGCGCCAATCGGGCTCCATCCGGGCGGAAAGAGCGGCGCGGCGGGCGCGAAACGACAGGGGAGACCTCCCCCCATCGGGCGGGTGCCGTGGGTGCCGGTACTGACCATCGTGCCAGGTACTGTCCGGTCTAGGCCTAGGCCGGGGCCCGCTCCGCACAACGACTGCGCTCGGCAGCAGGGGGGAAAAGGCCGCGCCCACTGCGCAGCCGCAGCTTCTCGCCCGGCAGGCGAGGCGCGGAACCGCCGGCCAGACTGTCGCCGCCGCCCGCTCTGCTGCCCCCTGGCGGCCCGGAGGAGCCGTGGCCATCTACTGCTCTCGCGTCCCCCATTCCACGTCTTCCTTCATTAACTGCCGAAGCAGTTATTAGTGAGGGATTTATCTCAGCAAAAGGATTCTTACAGTGGAAAAAATCAATAGATTTGGTCTTAAAGATCACGAGTTACGGAGACGTTATAGGATTTTAGCTCCCTTCATTTTCTAGGGAAAGTTGTCACGGCTGATCGAGCAGCAAATAATTGAAGCATTAAGCAAACCAAAAGCCAGTCGAATGCTGTTCCTAACAAATTATAGATGCTTGAGATAATTGACATCTGACGAAATAAAGCAAGAATATGGCACACATATATCTATATACAGACATATACTGGCACAAGCAGGTCAAGTGGCACCAGATTTCTTGACGTCGTCAGAGGGAAGGGCAGAAGGTCATAAGGCCACCATCTTTGAAGGCTCCTGACACATCTGCCTGGTTATCCTCATTTGCTTTATTTAACCACCCCCCCACAAGTCCACCATAGTAATTGTTATAAATAGACTAATAATTAATAAAGCTATTAATTTGATATAAATAACCACAAAAGAATTAAAAGAATTATAAATGTTTCCTACATCAGCCAGCGTGGGTTCCTACCAAGTAGGTACCTGCTAGCTTCTGAAATTATTTGACTATCTAAACCTGAATTTAAGAATATTCAGAATTCTATGTGTTGTTCAATTTTTACATAAAGGAAATAACTTGAGGGGATCATGTTGTTTAAGCTATTCTTTAACATATAAATACACATTCTCCAAGAAGGGTTTGCTGCAACTGCTGGGCAATTGCTCACTTTGATGAGAAACGCCTCACAATCAAACGTATCATAAGCAAGGCTCCATTAGTCTTGTTGCTGAACAAGAAGAAAAAAATTTGTTGTTCTGCTCTGTAAGATGACTTTTTTGCTCCTAAAATAGCTCACCATCACAAATATCAGCCCGTTATCACATCACACCCACACATGCTTCCCTGCTTCTTGTCACCCTGCTAAGCAGGGAGGCTCCAGCTGAGCTTATTAGCCCCACCCTGGGATCACTTACAAATTCAGGGCAAATCTCTCCTTTCTCCTTCAGTAACAATGTTTGTGAAAAGGGTGACTGCTATTCATAGAGGCACTGGAATTATTGAGGTAAAAGCTAAAGTTTTCAATGCTTTAATAAAGTACCTTTTACTGATGATTGTTATTGACAGGAAAAAAGTATATTTGCTTTTTTATTTTCCCCGGGCTTTTTCTTAGTTTTTGTTGTGTTTTGTGTGGTGTTTTTGATTGGGTGTGTTCTGAAGAGCAAGGTGTGGGGCAGGTCTTTTGGAGTAGGGTCTTGTGTTTGGGTGATATCTCCTAGAGTTGAAACTCTTCCCAGGAGGGGAACCCCTCTCCCAGTTCCTCAGGGGAGGACCCCGAGCAATGAGGCTGCTAGCTGGGACAGGGCCAACTCTTGTGGTCACTTATACAACTGTGCTTCCACTGCTGGTGTTTACAATGGTTGATGGTCTTGTTGAAGCAAAAAAAAAAAAAAAAAAAAAAAAGTTATGTTGGAGGCCTATTGCTGCTTACTTGTTTTTTAAAAGTATATTATTTGTATGCCTGGCTGTAAAACAGCGTGTAGAATAGTGTATGTGTCCTGTTAGCATTGGACCTATTATTTATTTTAAATTAAGCTTTTATTTTACTTACAAAGGAGAACTTCTGTATGGTTTTGTGGAGGGGTCTCCATTCTGGGTTGTACAAGCAACAACAGCAGATGGGCTCACGACAGTCAGTCGGTTCCTCGGCCGTGTCCGTGTGACCTCATTGGTGTCTGGCCAAGATGTTTCCAACAAATGCTGCTGAGGAAAGGCCCGTCCAGCTGTTTAGCGCTCCCGGGGAGCCCCTTGTTACAGGCGGCATTATGGAAACCCACAGGCAGGCAAAAAAACCCCAAAACCCCTGTTCTCGATGGGGCAGATGCAACGCATCCCCGCTGCGTGTCGAGGCGGTGCGGCGGCCGGGCCGGGGGTGGCTCGGGGCAGGGTGGGGCCTTGTCTTATTCACGGCTGTGGGGTGGGTGACAGCATCGATGACACAAGGCGGGGGCCCTGACAGGAGGGCGCGGGGAAGCGGCCCGGCGGGGCGTCTCGCCGACCGGCTTTCCAACACCGACCCCGGACCTCCCCCCGTGAACCGAGGGAGCCGCGGCTCTCCTGCCGGTAGGCTCCGCCCCCGGGTACCCGCCACGGCCGGGCCCGTTACCGGCGGTCGCCGAGGCGGAGACGCCGCGCGCCCCCACACGGGTCTCGAGGCCGCGGCGGGCGCGGGGCTGCCCCTCGCGGCGGCGGCTGCGCGCGGAGTGCGCCTGCGCGCGGCGCGGGCAGGGACGTGGCCCGGCTGCCGGGGCCGGCGGAGCGCGGCGAGGCGCCGGTGGCGGGGGGGGGGGGGGGGGGGTGCAGCGGGGGGGAGGGGGTGGGGGGGGGGGGGGGGCGGGGGGGGGGGGGGGGGCGGGGGGCGGGGGGGGGGGGGGCAGGCTCGGCGCGGGCTGTGGGGGACGCCGATGCTCGCACCTCCCGGCCGCGGGCAACGCTTCCAAGGTGAGGCGCGGCTGGGCCCGCGCCCCCGCCGCTGTTGGGGGGGGAGCTGGGGGCGGTGCGCGGCCGGGCCTAGGCGGGGCGCGGCGACCCCGGCCGCACCGTCCCCTCCTGTCGGGCTGGGCAGCGGCGGGGCGTCACCATCCCGCGGGCACCGCCGGCCGCCCCCGCCCAGCGCCCACGGCCCTCCCGCCGCGGCGGAGCGGAGGGCGTCGCGCCGCTGCCGGGCAAGGGAAAGCCCGCGCCCCGCCGGCGGGGTGGGGGTGAGGGGGAGGCCGCGGTGCGCGGCCCTGCCGCCGGCTTGGGGGACGCGGGGCCGGCGACGCTCCCCGCCTCAGGCTGTGAGGACGCGGGTGGGTAGTTGGCAGCTCGGTGATGGAACTACCCGGTGGTGGCGACGGGGGGCTCCGGGCCCCGGGGGGGGTGGGGGGTGGGTGCTGCAGGGGGTGATGTTTTCCTTGGTTTTATGGAAGTAACGCCAAACCAGGAACCTGCGGGTCTTTCCTTCTTGGGAGGGAGATCTCCTTTACCCGCGCCTCCTGCCGCATCTGCATGGACGTGCTTATATAATGAGGGTGTAAAGTCAGTATTAATGTTCTGGCTACTTGTTACGTATCCCAGCTTTAATTTCTGGTGTCGTTTTCCTGTAGTTCCATACAACTCCTGCTGGTTTTCAGCATTGCTAATCTGAGCAATTTTATAGCAAACATGAAGTTAGCATACCATTTTGAATTTCCAGCATGAGCTAGCATTAACACTGACTGTATGAAAACACAGTGTTTCACGTCAGCCTGGGACAATATTTTTTTTGGTGAAAGATCACATACAAAAGATGTAGAAAGGAGTCAGCTTCATACAGAGAAGATCTGGCAGTATTTGATGTGTTATTTATCTTCAGAAGTATTTGTCAAAAACCTCAAAACTTCTTGATTTCTTATATTTTTAAATTTGCTTTACTTCGCATGCCTAAAGGAGATGGTAACTGGATCTTTTTTGGTTTTCTGGTAGATAGTATTAAAAAGCATAAATGTGCCTATTTATTTATCTTCTTTCAGTGTGCAGTTTCTGCTTTGATCATGGTTGTACAGCTGTATATTTACACTTATAAAGATTTAAGGCTTCTTTTGGAATATGTAGATACGAATTCTTTTTCAAGTAAGGAGTAGGAGAGGGAGTGGAGACGTTCGGTGAAAAAGAGGGGCATGATCAGGAAGAATCAGCATTATGAATCAGCATTGCCTGAATTTGATAAACTGGGATGAGCGCAGCTGTAGTGACTGTCACTGAATGTCTGCCCAGCACAACAGAACCTCTGAGAGGAGCAGATGTTTGGAGATGTTTGGAGAAAAGAGCTTCAACAGAACAGCCCGACTTCCTCCCTGTATCTCTTCCTAACCTCCTGCGGGCTGAGGCTTAGGGACTTCCTGTGCTCTCCATATGCTTGTCTTCAGTGGACTTGTTTGATTGCGTTTGAACAAGTTAGCAAGAGGTGTTTGGAGAGTGGAATGCTTGAAATGGGGTTCAAGAAAAGGAAGGGATGGGAGAGAAACCTTTTGAAGCTTACAAGAAGGGAAAGGGTGGGGGAAGTGATGTACCTTAACAGTTACTGTCAGCTTATTCTCTGGGTAGGATTGATAATGAATGAAGAAGTAATAAAAACTAGAAGAAAAGTCCTTTGTGAGTTTTTGAAAATTAAGTTGTTTCAGGTTCTGATATCATGATTTATAAGGGGGGAAAGCAGCCAAGTTGGGATATGCATACTTAATATTGTATTTACATTTTCCTAAGCTTCCTGGTTGGTTTTTTTAACTTGTAGAAAAACCAAATACATTTCTAATGCTTAAGGAGGAGACCTAATACTTCAGGTATTGTTCTGAGTGTCAAATGTATAGCTTAAAAGAAAAATCTGTCTGGTATTCTGAAGAACAATAAAATAAATCCTCGGTTTATAAATGTTTTTTAAAAAACCTAACAGTTGCTTGACTACTTACTCTTAATTAATTTTTTTCCACAACCCAATTAAAATAGTTCTTGTTTTTTTTTTTTTTTTTAAAAAGGGGGGAATAAATATTTTGGGACTACGTAATTTTGAGTTGTTAGATACACACTGTCTGAAGGTCTTGAATATATGTCACTTTGTAGCTGGCACGCTGAATTAAAGCCTTGTGCCTTCTACATCTGTAACAACCAACATCATCTGTTGGCAAGTTTTTGATTCTTTTAAATTGAGAATGCTGTTTTGCTTTCATTGTAGTCTCACCTGCTTAAGTGTCTGTAGTTGAGGTGTGTCCTTTCATTCTCCAGCAAGAGGTGATTGGAACAACTGGGTAGTTGGCTAGTAATGGTGCAGAGCCTCTTGTCTTCCTTTGCTCATTTTATGCTAATTTATTTGTGATGTGTTTTTGTTGTATGTGTGTACACAGAAAACTATATTCTCACAAGGTAGGAGCAGAAGTGGTTTGGTGAATTGTAACTATTCCTTAATTACTTTTTATGATGTTTAACTTCCTGTGAACTCTGGAAACTATTTGGTCAGCTGTGAAGTGGTGTTTTGGGGAGGGCCTAAGGAGTGTTGAGCCTGCTGTATGATCCAGGCGAGAAAGATCTCCTTTCCATCAGGCTGACAGGGATCATGCTGTGGTCTTCGTGTTATTCCAGACAGTGTAATTGGCAATTTTGTTTGCTAATTGTGTGTAAAAGTAGTCCTTCTGAGGCTCAGTGAGGCAGTTATTGTATGTTTGAGATTGAAGTACAATACTAGGGTTGGGCTTTATTCTGGACAAAAAGTAAGGTAGTGTGATAGAATGACTGTGGGCACGTAACCTTTCTGTATTAGTTTCCAACTTGGGAAGCAGCCAAAAGCCACCACCAAAATCTTTATTTTCTTTTGTTTGAACAGATTTTACCTGTCTCCGATGGGTTTTGTTAACAAAATCTACCATATTGTCTGATCTGTATTCTTTTGCAAGTAACTTCTGATGTATTTTTATTTTCACAGTTTAATCCTTTAAAATAGCACAAAAAACTCAAGAAAACCCAACTCCTAACTTAATTACTTAATGTTTTGCTAATAAGTTGTTATAATGCGTTCTGCTACTTGATAAGCTATTGAACTTCTCAAACTTTTGAGTTTTATGCCCTATTGTCAGTCGAAATCTTAGTGATTCCGAGAAATACCTGTTTGATGACATCATAACATAGAATTGTCTAGGTAGGAAGGGACCTTAAAGATCATCTAGTCCAACCATCAACCTAACTCTGACAAAAAAATAAATAAGAAATAGGACATAAAAAATTACTAAACCATATTCCCAAGGACCATGTCTATCTGTCTTTTGAACACCTCCAGGGATAGTGCCTCAACCACTTCCCTGGGCAGCCTATTTCAATGCTTGATAACCTTTTTGGTGAAGAAATGTTTCCTAATATCCAATCTAAACCTCCTCTGCTGCAACTTGAGGCCATTTCCCCTTGTCCCATCTCCTGTGACTTGGGAGACGAGACCGACCCCCACCTCTTTACACCCCCCCTTCAGGTAGTTATAGAGCACAATAAGGTCTCCCCTCAGTCTCCTCCAGACTGAACAACCCCAGCTCCCTCAGCCTCTCCTCATAAGACTTACTCTCCAAACCCCTCACCAGCTTCGTTGCCCTTCTCTGGACCTGCTCCAGCACCTCAATGTCTTTTTTGTGGTAGGGGGCCCAAAACTGGACACAGTACTCGAGGTGGGGTCTCACTGGTGCCGAGTACAGGGGAATGATCACCTCTCGGGCCCTCCTCACACTGTTCCTGATACAGGCCAGGATGCTGTTGGCCTTTTTGGCCACCTGGGCACAGTGCTGGATCCTTTTTTTTTTTTAAATTAAAAAGGTATAATTATATTGTCTGAGTCACCAGTATCTTATATTATATTAACTATGGCTTTTTTTTTCTTTTCTACCAGCCAAACTGGTAGATGGGGTGAGTCTTTTAGTAGTTGATTGTTGTTGCCAAAAGTTGACCATGCACTTGTCACTAAGACGATGTTAGGAGGTTACTGTTACTTTTGTGTATCAAATATGGCTTAAAATGTGCGTAAAAAGCTAGCAGCTAGCCAAAACCTAACATTTTGGACATGTACTGCCCACACCACCTTATAGACTGACATTGTATAGAAGTTAATTTTACATCTTTTGTTTTTCCTGTGTTTTTCTTGATTAAATATAGTTCAAACAGTGAACTACTTTCAGGCATAGTAAAAAGAAACTTCAACTTCCTTACTCTCTGAAACAGCAAAGCTAAAACCCAATATTCTTTAAGCAGAGGTTTCATTGTGGTTTTTTTTTTTTCCTACTTGGAATGCATTAGTGATAGAACTTGATGAGTTTGGCTGAAGCTTTCCAAAGGGCTGAGAAATACTTACTAAAAAGAATTGTGATCAGCCTTTCTAAAGACAAAATGCCAAAGACAAGTTAAAATTCCATAATAAGACACTTGCAGACCATGATAGAATGGGCTTGGGGTTCTTACATAATCTTTTTGGTGTCAGACTGGTCCTAAATATTGCTTGTGTTTCATTGATCTTGATCTTCCTTGCGTTTTTCTACTAGTAGGCCTTTTTGAAATAAGTGAATAGGCTCTTATTTCCGAATGAAAGTGTAAAACTCAGTAGTCACCTAATTGAAAAATATCTGACTTCATTTGATGATGAGTAGATATGTCATTTCTCTGAAGAGCTGTATTCCTTTTCCTTAGTCAATAACTAAGGAAAAGGAGTTCTCTCAGGGTGCTGTGCTCGGGAGAGGCAGTAGTAGTACTGGAAGAGACTTCAGTAGCATGGAGGAATATCCTTCCGTGGTCACAAAAATATGCTTGCTTCAAGTTACACTGTGAGTGCTTGTGAAGACAAGCTATGGATATACTAAGTAAATTGGTGGGAAAAATTAAATATTACTGTAAGACCATAGATGTTGGCATGGAATGTGTTAAAACAATTGACTACTGATGTATGCACCTGTGTTTAAATCTGCTACCTTTACTGAATAGCTTAGACAATTTCCTATGTGGGAATTACTAAATTGGTTACACTTTTAAAACTTCTTATTTCTTGTTCTTTCTCAGCAGCTGCAGGTTGCAATGAATTTGTAGCTTACAAGTAAAGCTGGTTATCAGTCGGTCATTTAGAAACTGGTTTACTCTTGAATTTGAGTGTAAATGATAGAAAGTCATCCTTTTAGCTGATCATTTAAAGGAAAGAAGAGTAATATCCTGAAAGGTAGGGTCTTGCAACCTCTGTCACCTGACTTGCTTAGTAGTAAGTAATTAATAAAGTTGCAAGTGTTATTATTTCCATAAGGGCATGCTTATGTTCTTTGGTTTCTCCATCAGGTTTCTTTTCATACACCCCTTTAGAAAAGGAACCATGCACAACTTGCTAAATGAGAGATGAACATTTTGGTTCTAGCCTGTAGATTGTGGCATAAGTTTATGTAATCTCTGTAAACAAGGAGCATTACACCTGGAAAGTGCTTGGGCTGCCAGTAGGTACAAAGAAATGTTGCATGGAATGGTATGATTTCATGTTGTCTGATATTGGATCCTTTTAAACTTGCCAAGCTAACTTCTTGCAGATTTTCTATACATTTTAAATGAAAAGTTGTATTAAAAATATTGATTTTAATTAAGGCTCAGTGAATGTTGAAAAATATGACTTGGTTGTTTCTCACATACAAAATATAGACCTAGGGCTTTTAGTAAATTTAACTGCATTTATATACTTTTCTTTGTTTATTTTTGTTCTAAGGTATTTTAGATGCGTAGTCCTGGCTCCTTTCCAGGAGGAAGTTTGTTAAAAGCAACATTAGGGAAGCTAGGCTTTGGGGAATAAGCAGAAAAGTAAAATTTATAGAAAGGACCTTTAATGATAAACATTTGTGTCCTTTAGTGTGTTACTTTTTTGTAAATGCCTGATGATACTTACTTGAACTCCAGTGAAATGAATGTGTTGTATTTTATTGAAAAGAAAAACAAAAAAGGAAATCTTCAAATCTAGTTAATAAGCAAACTGACTTTGCAGGAGCTGTTCTTTATTTTAGCTGATTAATCTGATTTTTCCTTCCCTTTTTTTAGCCAAGGGGATAGTCTTTCAAGTATATATTGCTGAACCTCAAATAGATGTTTTCCAAACTGAAGAGAACAAAGGAATTTTCTTGTTAAGGTTTTTACTGTAATCCTTTAGTATTTTCTCTTGTAGCTGGTGGCTGTCAGCCATCTTTTGTACAAAAGCCGTATATTTAATTCTTTTCCCATTGAAAGAAGGTGTCTATAGTTTTCTGAAGGTTGTTACATGCCAATATCACGTATGAAACTTGTTTGATAGAGACCACTTCTAGATGTACAGGACAATGCTTGACAGATTATACATTAAATTAGACTTCAGAGGTAATTAGAAACCTGGAATTGTTCTTGGAAATAAGTAGAGTTCAGTGCAATTTGCTTAATGGTTGAAATGTTATTAACTTCGAGCGGTGGATTGCTACAACATTTCTAATGAAGTAGCTCCTTAAACACCTTATGTATTAGGTTGCTATGTTATGTGTGTGAACTTGCAGCTTCAAGTTTCTTTTTAGATGCTTTAGGGCTGTCAAAACCCCAACATATTAAAGACAGAAAATGACTTTTAAAGAACATGTATTTACTAAGTGATACTACAGAAAGCTTTCTAATAGTTTAACTTCTACACAATTTAAAATTTGGACTGCTTTAACTTTTATATCAGAAAGATTTGTAGAGCTAGTGAATATCAAGCTGTTAAATACTAATGATGATATTCCTGACAGGTGATGTTACAAGAGAAATCAAGAATATGAGAGTAAATTAGGACTTTTTCCTCAGACTTCATCAGAAATTGGTTATATGAATTTGGAGTATAAGAAATACAGGTGAGGCTTATAGTGAAGCCATGTTTGAGTCCTAAATTAGGATTTTTAGTGTGTCAGGAAGCATGATAATGGGCTGACTCACCAGCTAGCTCTCCTCAGTCATTGACTGAGTCAGTTTAATTTATTCTTCAGATATTAGAATGTTATTAACTTTTTTTGAAGCAAGCAGGAGATTGAGTCCGTGGAATGCTATATAACTGGCTTGAAAACTGTGTATACAATTGTCAGCATTTAATCCTAGCCAGCAGCTAGAACCACACAGCTGGTCGCTCACTCCCCCCAGCTGCACCAGGGGAGAGAATTGGAAGAGTAAAAAATGAGGAAAAGCTCATGGATTGACATAGAGACAGTTTAGCAGGTAGAGCAAAAGCAATGCGTGCAATGAAAGCAAAATAAGAAATTAATTTGTTGCTTGCCATTGGCAGGCAGGTTCAGGCATCTCCAGGAAAGCAGGGCTCCATCATGGTTACTTGGGAAGACAAATACCATCACTCCAAAGGTCCCTCCCTTCCTCCTTCTCCCCCCAGCTTACTATGGTGAGCATGATGCCACACTGTATGGAATATTCCTTTGGTCAGTTGGGGTCAGCTGTCCTGGACGTGTCCCTGCCCAACTTTGTGTGCCCCCCCCCCAGCCTGCTTGCTGGTGGGACAGTGTGAGGAGCAGAAAAGGCCTTGAGTGCTTAGCAACAACCAAAAGCATTAGTGCACTGTCATCCATCGCTGTTTCTTATCCCAAATCCAAAACACAGCACTACACCAGCTGCCAGTAAAAAAGTTAACTCTATCCCAACTGAAACCATGATGACAATTTCAGCCCCTGTTATGTGAGGCTTTTTTTTATATGTAGTATAGTAGGAGTGTTACTTTCTGTATTCTGCATTTCTTTCTCTTTTCAGGAAGAGAAGAAAGAATAGAGAACATAAGATATATAGAGTAGTGTTTGTGTAAGGTTTGCAGTTATTTTTACTTTGTCATATGACAAGAATAGCTGAGAGAGTACTTCTGGTAATAAACATACCTGTAACTCTAATACAGATTTTCCTCAGGAAAATGCAGAATACAGGTATTAAGCTAGTTCAAGGTCTACAGAGAAATATTTTTTTTAAAAAAAAGAAATCTGAATAGACATTTTTTAGAAGAACAGATATTGTCTGTCTGGCAAATGCAAAAATGTGGTAGTAACCTTTTTGAGCTTATTATAAGGTGCTGCACAAAACCTCGGGATTTTCAGGGAAAGGTATTTATGTAATTGTATGTAATGTGGAATGTGTGATTTTCCTTTAGCTAACGTTACTTAGAAGATTTCATATGCTGTTCCACTGCAGTATTCCTTCAAGTAACTCAAAAATCAAAAGAGAGTATTATATTTCCTCTTGGTAATAAAGTGCTGTGATCAGCAGCTAATTAAAAGATAAATAAAATTAAGTATATTAACTTTGTTTAGTATTTTAATTGGCATATATATATAAACTGTGCATCTTATCTATCTATGTATAATACCAATATAAACATTTATTATTTTTGCAGTAGCTTACAGTATGTAGCAGACAGGTCTGTGCCTTGTCTGATGACTGACCAGGTGGGTGAGAATTGCTGGTAGTTGTGTTTTGCTCACTGGAAACTGTAGCAGAGTAGAAGTAATTAGTAGTTAAGTCTTCTTGCCCTCATCTTTTTAAAGATCATTATTTTTAAACTCTAAATTCACACGTTTATTTAGGATGTATCTACATGGTCTTAAGGCAAGCAGATGCAAGTGCACTTTGCCAGAGCTCTTGGTGTGTTGGCAAACTGGGGGCAGTGTAGCTGTTAATATGGCTTGGAGCCTGGAATATACCTGTGTTGGAGTTGGATGTTGCCTGCTTGGTTAACTTAACTGCTGTCTTACATGGTTTTCTTGGCCATACTTTTTCTTAGTATTCTTCATATAACTTGTTTCTACAAACCTCTGCAGTAATTTTTTTTTAATGTCTAGTAACGTGTTGGTGAATGAATGTTAGTGAGATTCTTTATTTCTGTCCCATACCTCATCCTCTGCTCCAGCATCTTAATGTGGAGTGTGAGCCTTATAATGTATAAGCCAGACTCGCTTGGATTTACTTTTTCACATTAAGTCTTCCTAGTTGCTTTACTTTGTAAAGAGAGAAAAGTTGATTGCATACTTCATCTTCCTGTTTCTCTCACAGGGTATTACTCAAAATAACTGCTTTTCTAATATTTGTATGTAAGATTCTTAGGATGGATGACTTAAAACCTGTTGTGTATGGCAGCATGTTTTCTGTGGTGTTAAGATTGGCCCTGTTTCTACTAACATTTATTTTTGCAATAGTTGCATTACTTGTCATATTTTAGGCAGTTTAAAGCCTTTGAGAAATTAATCATATAAAAATAAGTTACCATTGTCCTAACACTATTTTATTCGAAGTGAAACAGCAATAACTTATTCTTTCACAGCAATAGATAATAAAGGATATTGACTGAGTGAAATATTAATGCATGTATTAATCTTAAGATTTTGAACCCTCTAGTGATTTTTATCCTATTCTTGTATAAAAGATCATATCAAATGCTGGTATTGAATTGATTTTTTTTTTTTCAAATCATCTTTAAATGAATGTATGTAAAATGTATTGTCTTTTAATAAACCCCACAAACCCACACAGACATATTGATGTAACTGAGCTTTCCTGTCCAACAATGACATAAGAACCAACTGGGACTTTCCTGATGCTTACACTGGGACCTTACTGCTCTTGTGGCTTGTCTCCCTGTGTCTGAGGGTTTCTAGCAAAATTTGTTACTATTTTCAGAATGAATGTTAATTATACGGAAATTGGAAACCTCTTTGCAGGCCTCTAGGAGAACTCGTAAGTGTTGTGTGCTGGTGGGGAGGAAGTAGGAAGAGAGTACCTCTCTTCTGCATTTGGCCTGTAGTGTTCCTCTGTAGTGTTTCTGAAGGCATTCAGTCTGTCTTCCTTTTGGTACAACATGAAAATAAAATACTGCTGAATTTGATTTGCAAGAAGTTCATTGGAGCAGTGTATGTAAATAAAAACTTATGCTTTTGTAACCAGTAATTCAGTTTATATACCATGCTTCAAGTAAATGTATGGTGTGCCAAGATAGTTACTTTTTCCTGTTGAAATTTTGCTTTAATTAGATTAGTTAGAGGATCTCAAGAAGGGATTTTTTTTTCCCCTGTGGCTCAGTGTCTTTAGTATCTTATCAATTCCTGTGTAGGCTGTACTGCAGAATTGTTTGTGACAACCATTGAGCAATTCAGTGTTTTGAGGAAGTCATTGAAGGTCAAAATAAATAGTTGCCAGCAGCACTGCTTCAAAGGAAGTTCCTTGTGAACCTTGGTTTGGCTAGGCAGCTACCTCTTCCTTAAAGGTGCATCTGAATTTTCTCTGAGTTGGGCCAAGGAAGAATTGAACTCTGTTGTGAACCACTGTAGGTTGAGACCTCTTACATTTTCAGTTGCTGAAAGAAGCTCTAGTGAAGGGTTCATTAGAAAATACCTTTAGGGGTTGCTGTTCCTTCTTCTCTAGTGATCTGTGAATCTGTTAGGCTGCATTACTCGGTATTGCTGGTCAAGAATATGACCAGTCCCAGTTAACCTCCTCATTCCTGGCTCCACAGTTTCCCTGACTGTCTGCTTAGAGCTCCCTCCTGCTCTAATAGCATCTCTCACTTTTCCTCCCGGACCCCTTGCAAACCCCACAATTGTCCAGGCAGTGGGATCAGGGATCAAGGATATTTGGTGTAGGGGTGACCTGAAGAGAAAGTGAGGAAGCGGAAGAGCTGACAACATGAAGCCTTTAATGTAAGATATTCAGGAGCTGTTGTAGATTCAGACGTGTAAATTCTTTGTGGCTGCTGCACAAAGGCAGATGCTAGAGGATCTTCTGCTCCTAACATATGTTAGAAATGTGGTGCCCCTGCTCCTCTGTCCTGCCACCATAGGGATTAATGAAGGTGAGCAGTGGGTGGTCTGGAGTGTTTACATTAATATACTTCTACTGCTCTGGTGTCCATCAATCAAGTAGTCGACTGTTTCTACATCCATTTTTCTACAGTTTCTGTGCCATTTTTACTTTGAGATGTTTTAAAATAAGCTTTTATTTCTATTTATTTTTGTAATGGGAAGTCTGAGCTGATCCTGGATCCTGTGGTATTTCTGTACTGCAGAAATGAGCTCTGTGAGTATGCGTCAGGAATTCCTCTGAGTGTGTCTTTGTGGATTAACAGCATACTTGCATGTAACTTCTTCTATAATATTGTATTGCTGTTGATGCTTGTGTTGCTTCTGACAGCCTTGGGTGTTCTGGAGAAATAATCTCAATGTGACTTCATGCATATTGTGGGTTTTTTTCCTATGTTCAGTGCAGCAGCTTTACTGGGGTGGGAGAGAGGGAAGGTATGTATTAAAAAAAGACAATTATTTCATACTTTTCTTTTTGTCATCACAGGTGGCGACAGACAAGGTTGCAGGAAGGCTGAGCTCTACTCTCTCATGGGTGAAGAACACTGTGTCGCACACCGTCAGTCAAATGGCCAGTCAGGTGGCAAGTCCATCTGCCTCATTACACACTACATCCTCCTCTACCACTCTGTCCACACCTGCATTATCACCATCCTCACCAACACAGCTAAGTCCTGACGACCTAGAATTACTTGCTAAACTTGAGGAACAGAACAGGTGAATGGAAAACTTTTTGGTCTTCAAAGTATAGTAATGAGAATGAATTGGTTTATTGCTATTTCAGATATAGAGGCTGTTAGAGGGGAATTAGGTAAAACTTCATGGCACAACATTTCAGTTTCAAGGCCTCAAGGTTTAAGAACATGAATTCTTGTGCTATGTTTTTAAAAGGTCTTTTTTTGTGTGTGTGTGTAACTCTAAAAGGTGTTTTTCTTTCCTGGTTTTACAGATGCTTCTAGTTGCTTTGAGCAACCTGCTCTAGTGGGAGGTGTCCCTAGCCCACAGCAGGGAGGTTGGAACTCGATCTTTAAGGTCCCTTCCAACCTGAACCATTCTAACATTCTCTAATCCTAAGAATTTACACTGGGCCCATGTGATTTTCAGAATCCAGTTTCATAGAATTATAGAATGTTTCTGGTTGGAGAAGATCAAGACCGTTGAGTCAGCCATATTTAAAATAGAGTATCACAGGGAAGAAACTTCCATATAAACTTCCCACCGTCTTACATCAAAATTTCCATTAGCTTTTTGAAATGTTAAAAATTTCTGAATTCCATTTTCTCTATTTTTCCACTTTTACTTAGTTCTCGCTTTCCATCTATATAACTGGCTCTGTTTAGAGATGGAACAGTGTTCAGCTGTTTTCATTTGCAAGAAATAGTAGGTGCATCCATCATACTGTTACACTAATGGTGGCAGATGCAAAATGTCTTAATTTCATGAAAAGTAAATTCGTAATTAGTCTTTTCTGTTCATCCTAGGTTTTTCACTATATTAAGCAACCATTTCCTTGTCAGCCTTTTCATGAGTCTAGATTTATCTGCACCATCTATAGTTGAAGATAAAACTTCTGGTTGAATCAGATGCTCTTGATGTGCAAAGTGATTGCAAATTGGCAATATCACAAAGAAATTGGACTGTATGATTTCTTAATACTGAATTTCTAGAACCCATAATTATTTGCACTCCTGAGGCAGGACTTCTAAGTCATCTTGCAAAATTTGTTTTTATTGACAAATATGTTTCAGTAGTTCAGGAGACAACTGTAAAGGAGAACTTGAGCTCTAAATAGGTTTTAAATGTAGCAAATAGCTGCAGGGCTTTGCTACCTGCTGAAGATTGCTATTCTATGTGCTGTAATGAAGTGTAGAGTTTGATAGTTAAGCTCAAACGAACATATGTTCCAGCTTTTGCTAACATGCTGGACTTTGCACTGAAGCAGCTGAGGTACTCAGGGGTTTTTTCACTCTGATGATTTGGTTATGGGGGTAGTAACTTTCAGCAGAGGAGAGGCCAATGCCATGGTGCAACCTGGCATGTCTTACAGAGAATTTGTTATACGTGTCTAGTTCTTGACCAAGAATGGAAGGCAGCTTCTAGAACCACCTCATCCTCTTTTCCTTGTCATTTATGGGATTGTCTCTCCTTCAGAGATGGACAATATTTAATTTTTGCTGTGCTAGAGGCAAATGTAAATTTATCAAAAGAAGGGGAAAAGGAGTGCTTTTTAGAAAACTAATTTGCATTTAATTTGAAGCATTCAACTCTGTTCATGATGAAGTGACTACCTTTTATTTGAAAAGCAGTAATATCTGCTCTTTGGACTGCTTATCTGTGTTGGAGTGCAATGTCTTTACATCTAGAGTGATCTCATTAAGCCCTGCAGTTAGACTAGTTTGCTCGTGGAAGGAAGAATGTGAGCTTGGGCTTGCTAGCATTTCTTTTTCAAGTCAGCTTTTTCCATTTAGAAAGTCAGCCAGCAAATCTTGTCTGGTTTTATTTAGTTTTAGCCAGACCTGTTGTTCGATTCCACAGTAGGCTTCTGTGTGAATTCTAACTAGAGGCTATCTTATCAAGTGTACCTTTTCTCATGAGATATTACACTTTAATACAGAAATTTGACACTCTTGTTATGCTGGGTGCATTGTAGGTTCAGAACGGTCTGAATCTACATTTTAGCACAGTGGCACTTTGTTGACAAGGGATTGTACTCTGAATACAAGGAACTGTTCTTGGTTTTGCTTGCTGGAATAATTGCTGGTGATGGGTGTTTTCAAAGGTTTCCTTTTCATTGTTGTTTTTTATCTTAATAAGAATATGAATTAGTTAAACGGATAGAAATGGAAAAAACTCAAACTGCATCAAGCTATGTCTTGTAGCATTCTTTAATTCCAATTACACTGCAAGTCCCGTCAGAATAACGAGGCAGCTCGGTCCAG
Organism: Scolopax mira; assembly: GCA_004320125.1. Lineage (NCBI taxonomy): Eukaryota > Metazoa > Chordata > Aves > Charadriiformes > Scolopacidae > Scolopax > Scolopax mira. Next base: position 49,385 of record BJBW01006614.1, read on the forward strand.
AGTCCTGGTGGAGCTGTTTGGCATTAGTAAATCATTTATAAAAGTTTTAGGTGAAAGAAAACAGTGACTAAATGCCACAGAACTTGCTACTTACTGTAAAAGGAACTTCCCATTTTCAAATCTAAGGACAATGAGTTTATCCAGGTAAGGTCAAATTACAGAAACTTAGCCTAACTTGTATAGAAATCTGTGAAAATGGAAAGTGACTAGTTAGAGCCTTGTTCTTATAATTGTAATGTTTATTCTTGGTTTTCCTCTGTGCTTGTTTTTCCTCTGTGATTAATGTGAATTTGGTCTCTAGGCACTGTTTCAGATTGAGAGGAGGAGTTTCAAGTATAAATTTTCATTGTGAATCAGTATAGGCCTGGTTTATAAACATTAAAAATAGATTATTTTTTTAATTTTTTTTCCCTCAAAACAAGATTTTCTGCATTCCTTTAATGTGGACTAAATTAAAATTGGTCTTTAAAAAGCTTGATTATTATTTTTTTTTAATAATTTTCCAAAGGTGATTTTATTTAGCCCTTTTCCAAACAAAAATATTACTGCAAAGCCTGTTTTTGTTGTTTTCATGAGTTGAATTACTTTTTTCCCCTAATTTCCGTAAAAAAAAAAAACCAGGTGAAAGCTGGAAATGGGGTAAGTTAGTATAAATATCTCTATCGTAGCAGAGATCTTAAAAATTGTAGGTATGCTGCGATTTGAGTACAGTCTCAGGAACAACATAACCCAAGTTATAATTTAGTAAATACCTAAAACCTAACCTGACCTTGCTGGGGGGAGGGGGGTGGCTTTTGTGCATTGAGAAATTATTCAACTAGATCACTCTGACTTACAGACATTGGAATTCTTGCAAGTCAAAGCACAAATGAAACCCCTGATTTAGCAAAACATTTAAGTTAATCTGAATTCCTGCTCTTACCTAACATGTGGTCTAAAAAAATTTCCCCCTCGTTGTGGGGCTCAGTATTTGTTGAGGGTAAACAAAGAACAGCTTTTTGCCCAGAATCCCCAGCTCCTTGTAAAATTGACAGCCATAGCAACCAGCTAGTAGGGAAGTCTCTTCAGCAGTTTGTCCAGCACTTGGCACATCTTTATGTATACCTTGCTCCCCTGATAACCTGAACAAGCTTTAATTAGCTATACTAATCACTACTACACATTCATTAGATATACTAACCACTGTTGTTGCCTAGTTCTTATTCTTTAGGTTTCAGATTTTTCCTGTGCATTCAGGAAATGCACAGGAAAGTGTTGATTTGTGAACAGTTGTCAGCAAATACCAGGTATTTTAAAGTTGCTCCAGCTATTAATTATTCTGTCTGTATTTACAGTGTCAATTAAAAGAAAAGCATAATTGGGTAGATTTTTAGGAGGCTTTTTTTTTAAGATTACTGTTGCTTTTGCAGTCTATTGAGGATATTTACCTTTGTTATGTCCTGTCAGTCAGTCTGACGCATCAGAGCTGTGGGGTTCTTGTAGCTAGTAAAATCATGAGACTGCAAAATGCTTCTATCTCCTTTCTAGTGCTGTTGATGCATGATGTGGCAGTTTTATCTGTTTCTTGTAAGGTTGCAATGTGAGCTCTTCTTTTGTCTGTAGAATTAATTGAGATCTTAAAAAGAAACAGTAATGTTGACCAATTTTTTTGTACTAATTTTAGTACAAATGGATATTGGAAACTGTTCCACCTGACCTTTGGGTGCATTATTTGTAAAGAGGTTGGATTTGTAAACAAACAATTGATGGTGGGGTCCTGTGATTAGAATTTGAATTTGGGTTTTCTGTGCTTTCCTTGCAGACTCTTGGAAACAGATAGCAAGTCCCTGAGATCAGTAAATGGGTCAAGAAGAAATAGTGGATCTTCTCTTGTATCTAGTTCATCAGCTTCTAGCAATCTCAGCCATCTTGAAGAAGACTCGTGGATTCTGTGGGGGAGGATTGTGAATGAATGGGAAGATGTACGGAAAAAGAAAGAAAAGCAAGTTAAGGTAGTAGTTTGGTACTGGTTTTTTAGGATATATTTGCACTGTGATATAAGTACTACTCTTTTATGTTCCTGTTGGCCTGTGTTGTTTTTGGTTTTTCTTTTTATGAAATAAATATGTAGTAGAAGCTTCCAGTTGAATCTACTGCCATCCGTAAGCCGTAGTGCCTTCTATGTAACTATTACCAAACTTTGGTAATGGTTTTACCCAGCAAATCTCTCTTATTGAAACCTAGATGCATTTATTGTATGTTGAATACTAAAGCTTTCAGTCTACCTCTAATAAGATCCCATGAGTATAGGAACTCTGGCTTCACGTTTCCAAAATGGAATTACTGAAAACCCACTTAAGGCCATCTGATAGCTGGATCCTATGATTCTTTCCTACTGAGCAGCTGTCTTTTTAAAGCAGTCTTCTAATAAGAGCTGATGATTTGACTGTATGAGGCTCTGACGAGTTTAGTTTTTTGTGCATGCCAAGTATGCTGACCCCGGGGATGACCTTAAACAGAAGAACACACACTTTCTAAATTCTGAGTGGATCAGGCAAACTTTGAGTAATGTGTATCCAGTCTGAATTAGCCGTGGGCTTGTACAGAAGTGGAATTCAATTACACTTCAAATTCAAAAAGTATCTAGGGCATTTGAACATGGTGTTTGCTGTGTTTCAGAGGCAGCTAGTACAGTAGCGTGGGATTTCTTGTTGGCAAGTCTGTTCTGCTTTGGTTCTTTATTGACTCTAGTCTGTAGTTTTATGTGCAGAATACAAATTTCAGGGTCTTTTGAGCAGTTTGAAATGTGTGCGGTATGAATAGGTTGTGGGAAGGCAGAACAATGGGCTAAAGTAAAGTGTCTTTTATGTGAAGCAGTTGTGAAGAGAACATAACTTGAGAGGAAATAAGGGAAGAAAATTAATCTGTGAAGCAGTTGTGAAGAGAACATGACTTGAGAGAGAAAACAAGGGAAGAAAATTAATCCAAGACTTCCTGCTTGCATAAAGAAAACATTTTTTTGGAAAGGTGTTCCCAAAAGGCTGTGAAAAGAAGCCTTTGAACCACACGAACTTGGCAAGAGAAAGCAGGAGTGAATGGTAATGAGTAGATATGGTTGGATAGAGTTCATTTGAACTGTCTGCATTTGAACATTTTAAAGTGTCAGGAGTATCACTTGTTTTTACAGCTGGCCAAGTACAATTTGGGGAGTATTTGCCTAACTTTCAGTAAATATTTAATTATATTGCTAGTGAGTTTTCCTTTGCCAGTTAAATAATTCTCAATTTTTTTTTTTTGTTTTGTTTGTGGAAAGTCAGCCTAAACTGTCATTCTACATTTACGATGGAATACCAGAACATCCATACCTATTTCCTGATTGTGCCAGTAGGTATGACTTTGGCAGCATAGGTATCTTTTTGTCTTGGCTGTAAAGCTGGTCTTAAGTTATTAGGTATCTGGTAAGTTGTGGTTTTTTAAGTCTTAAATATAGATGTATATACCTTCCTGCATAGGTGACGTGTTCCATCCTTATGTTTTTTGATCCATTTCAGAACTTGCTTCTTATTTATGGAGGGAATCTGAAGGATGACTTAAGTCCTGCTTTTCAGTGCACATAATACTGTGTAAAATGGCATCATTTTAGTGCCACTTAGTAGGTGTGTTTTCCTGCTGTTCCTTTAGGATTCTTGGAGGCATTAACCCTGTTATTTTGTCCAGCAGGTGCATGGTATCTTAAAGCAAGAAATCACTTCCTAATGCTTCATTATTAGTAGCCCCGGAGGCTTTAGGATGTCTGATCTGCAATCTGATAGTGTGTTGTTGACAAATGATAGCTAGAGACAGATGTGGAAAACTGATGTGTTAGAGTTCTTGTCTTGGAGTTGGAAATCTTTTAGGAACTAACACAGGGTGTCATAGTTGTGTCATAAACAGGACAAATAGTTGAAGTGGCATTACTACAATGATCCTGAAGAAGGCTAGAGGTCTTAGGGATATGAGAAAATTTAGGTCTGTGATGCAAATCTGAATTGGAGTTAGTTTAACAAAAATAAAACTTGAAAGCAGGAGTTTGTTTAAAAGTTGTAACTGTTGCATTAATTAATCTTAGTTTGGAGAAGTAGAAGAAATATTTGGAACAAAAAGGAAACGAGGAAGTTCTGCAAAATAGGAGATTATTCTGGGTTTAGAATAAATACTAGTGAAAGATGCTATGCTTTAGGAGACAGAATACCTGATAACAGTTCTTAAGGTACAAAAAAAAAATTATTAAAGGCACCCTCTTGTGTCAAAGAGACAATGTTCTAAGTCAGACTCAATCTGGTTGCAGAAAGTACCACTAAGACAGTCTGTAAACTATCTCACTTCTATTTTTTTTTCTTACTTTTCAGATCAAGCAACAAGACTACTTTTTGCTTGTGCTTTCTGAAAAATACCATGTTCTGTTGATCTGGAAAGGTTTGAGTTGTGTAATACCTAGCTGATTTATTATTGTTTATATTTGTTTTTTTAGGGAAGATAAAGTAAATTTAGTTAATTCAGTAGATGGAAATTTAATGTTTTTTTTTGTCTAGTGTCTGAAAATACATTTAGATACTTTCTTAAAAAAGAACTGGGAAATACTGGCACACCAGAGAAATTAGATACAACTTGTCAAGTTTGTGAAATTACTTCTGATAGTGGTACTGTGTAGTATTTTTTTTTTTTTATTGCAGTTGGCTGTGCTGCAGTTAGTCCCACTCTTTGTCATTTACCTGCCTTGGAAATAATTTTTAATTAGTGATTTCTTATATCTCAGTCAGTACAAATATAATTAAGTGTATTCAGGTAATTTTTTTGTGAAATATAAAAATAACTGTATTGAATTCTGGCTCATGGGAGTTCTTGTTTAAAATTACTTGAATATTCTGTTTTTGAAGTAGGTTTTTATGAGTAGGGAACTACTTTCATTAGCTAATGTAGCAACTAAAAATGATTCTGACTCTTCTTGCTTTTGCTAGCTGACAATCTATCAGGCCAAAACTGAGGTTTACACATGATAAACTATATGATTGGTTTGTGACATGATGTAAACATTCTCTGAAGTTGTGAGGAACTTTAATATGTTGAAGTGTTTTGTTGTTTCGGCTTATGTTTATATTTTCAGGAAATATAAGTGAATTTGTATCTCTTCTAGGAGCTTGTTCGAAAAGGGATACCTCATCATTTCAGAGCAATTGTTTGGCAACTCTTATGCAGTGCTCAAAGCATGCCAATTAAGGATCAGTATTCGGAGCTTTTGAAAATGACATCTCCTTGTGAGAAATTAATAAGAAGGGACATTGCTAGAACATACCCTGAACATGATTTCTTTAAAGAAAAAGACAGTCTTGGACAGGAGGTCTTGTTCAATGTAATGAAGGTAAGTCAGTATTTCAGCCCTTGAAAATACATTAGCAAGAACAACACAAGTCCTCAACAGGAAGGACATGGACCTGTTGGAATGGGTCCAGCAGAGGGCCGTGAGGATGATCAGAGGGATGGAGCACCTCTCCTATGAGGACAGGCTGAGAGAGCTGGGATTGTTCAGCCTTGAGAAGAGAAGGCTCTGGGGAGACCTTATAACAGCCTTGCAATATCTGAAGGGAGCCTACAGAGAAGCTGGAGAGGGACTGTTTACAAGGAAGTGTAGCAAGAGGACAAGGGGCAGCGCTTTTAAATTGGAAGAGGGGAGATTTAGATTAGACACCAGGAAGAAATTCTTTACAGTGAGGATGGTGAACATTGGAACAGGTTGCCCAGGGAAGTTGTGGATGCCCCATCCCCGGAGGTGTTCAAGGCCAGGCTGGATGGGGCTTTGAGCAACCTACTCTAGTGGGATGTGTCCCTGCCCATGGCAGGGGGGTTGGAACTAGATGATCTTTAAGGTCCCTTCCAACTCAAACCATTCTATGATTCTATTCTAAGAATGTGCACAAGTTTCTAATTTGCCTCATATGTACTGAACTTGTATCAGTTTCATGTGTTGAAGTTTTTTTTAAACTCTTTCCACTTGACATGAATAGTTTAAAAAATTGCATTCCAGTTACAAAGATAGCTTTCTAACACTGTATTCCTAGAATTAATGGTTTTACTTTGCAAGAGATTTAAAAACTTAGTAGGCTTGCATTAAAACGGATGCATACTAAAAGTATAATGGAAAAAAGTGTGCCACGAAGTAAGGTAAACAATGTTGACCAAGATAAGAATTTGGTAAATCAGAACTAGTATTTAGTTTTCAGGTGTTTCTGAACCTGCAAATGGTAGCAGCTACTGGCAGGTAGAAGCTAATGTGCAGTTGTTACAATGCCCAAGCACAAAATGAGAATCCCACCATAAAATTAAGTTTGCATTATTTTGTCTTCATTGTTCTTCATTCAGAGCTTAAACTTTGAAACAAGACTTTTCAATACAACGTAGTTTCACCAGAAAATTTGCAGGTTTCCAAATCATAGTAACTTCCATAACTCTGAAATGAAGATGCAACACAGATGAGGATCATTGCACTTCTTCCACCTGCAAATAAACCTGCAGCAGATAATTCTTGTGAAAAGAACTGGTGTTTCTTTATCTGGTTTGTCTCCTATACAAGTAATAGCTTTGTGCAATTTATACACCAGCTGTCTCCATTATCTTTTGGCAAATTCTTGTACTTGAAAACTGCATGCATTTTTTTTAGGCATGCCTGGTTTTAGCTTTGTAGACTTTCAAAGAGCAGAGTTCATACCACTTTGTAGCAGCTGGTAGCAACTAGACTATCTGACTGAAACTTCTGAATGGAATGTCTGTCCTCATTGGATTTGGGAGAGAGAGAATAAGTATTAGCAAAATAACAGCATGAACTATGACTACTTGTTATTGATAATGAGGTTTTAATTGTTGAAAGTCTTAAACTTTATTTCCTAGGCATATTCTTTGGTGGATCGTGAAGTTGGATACTGTCAAGGAAGTGCTTTTATAGTTGGATTACTGCTTATGCAGGTAAACATGATATTGGAAATATGTGACCCTTTAAAATCCCTGCTAGAGTGCATAATGTATCATGGCAGTTTATTGGGAATTTTTGTAATGGTTTTTCTTCAGCGTTTTGTTATGATGGAATTGTCAAGGGTAGCTGTTTACTCTGCAAATCAAATGAGGCTTGTTTTCTGTGCTTCTGTTTGCCAACAAGATCCTGTCTTTGAGGGGAAAAATACATTTATTTCTCAGAGCTAAGGTAGCAGACTTGCAAGCCATTTTGGTGGATGTTGTTTCAGCTATTAACAAACTTCTCGTTTCAGTTCCATTACACTGAATCTCCTCAGAGTTCAAATGGAACTCCACAGTTGATTCGGTAATCTTAAACTGTCTTTGTATTATTGCCTTTGTATTGTGACAAAGTAAGGTATATTATAAGAAAATTGCAGACCTCCATTTCAGTTTAGAAATCGCTTGATAGAATTCACTATATATAGAAGTTCATTACAGTAATTGGTTATAAATCCCTTTAAAAAAAAAAAAAGAAAAACAACAAAACTACAGAAACCCAAACAAAACCACCCCTCAAAAAGCCAATATCAAAAAGCTGCCACTACATGCACACAGAGTAAAAACCCTAAACTCTCCCAGGAACTTACTCTGATACATCCTTACATTTGTCCAGAGTTTTTACTGTGCTTTTTTATTTTTAATATAGATGCCAGAAGAAGAGGCGTTCTGTGTGTTTGTTAAATTAATGCAAGATTACAGACTACGAGAACTCTTTAAACCAAGCATGGCTGAACTGGGCCTTTGTATGTACCAGTTTGAATGCATGATACAGGTATACATAAAATCTATCAAAACTTTTTCCTCAGTAACTATTAATAAGGAGTATGGGAATTACAGTTCAAGGGCCAGTATGTCTGTTGCCCTGTAGGCTGTTCTCTTAACAGTAGCTTTCAGAACTTCAGAAGTAAATGCATGTGGCTGTGTGGTCTGCTTTTTTAACCTTTAGTAGACAATGACTGGCTTTAAACACAGAATCATGAGGATTTGTATTGCTACAGTTTAGGTGTATGAATGTCTAATGTCTAATTCTGTTTGGATCGAATGAAAGTCAATGTGTTAATAGTCAATTTGTAGCTATTGTAAAAAACGGAAACTGGGAGATACCATCATATGGAGAATTAAAATTATGTTCAGTTTTGGGCCACAGAACAATTTTTCCTTCTGGTCAGGCTGACAGAGACAAATAGATTTGTGTTCTGTGATTCAGTTCCTAACATGATGATTGGGGTAGGATGTTACACCGCAAATAAGGTGTAGGCCTCTGGCCATACCCTAGATCTTTCCAGCTTTTTTTGTAGCCCAATCTAGATATGACTTGGAAGTCACAAGCTTGTAAATCCCTTACTGGAATCACAAAGTGTTTTTGTAACCTGTGCATTGCAGAGTAGAAGTGCTGAAGGGCATTCTACGCTGGGACTTTGGTTGCATGGCTCTTGATAATGATAAATAATATCTTACCTGTGTTACAAAGCTGCTGTCTGTACTAAATATCAGGGTTTTTTTTTTATTATTATTCAAAATTTATAGAAAACGTGGACACACAAAAAAAATACTAGCAGAAGCTTAACATATTTTTTTCTTCTTGTTCTTCTAGGAGCATCTCCCAGAGCTTTATGTGCACTTTCAGTCTCAAAGTTTCCACACTTCTATGTATGCTTCGTCATGGTTTTTAACTATATTCCTTACAACTTTTCCACTACCAATTGCAACAAGAATATTTGATATCTTTATGTCTGAGGTAACTAATCAATACTCGTGTGATACATTTCAAGAGTAGCTGTTGAAAGCAGTTATTTAGGTAGTGGTATAAATCCCATACGATGGGCAAATCTCAAATAGTTTTGCTTTTTAGCCCTTACGCTTATCAGATCATTTTGTAGTAGAAAGTGTTTGTGTATGTAGTTTGTCAAGGAAGAATGCAGATCCTATATGCCACTTTGTACTCTAAGCCTGTTGAAGAATTGCCAAATCTGCCAGTTCTGGAGGTATTGCATACAAAAGGGACATCAGTTTCTCAGTATTATAGTAAGTTTGGGGTGGAATTTTAATGCTGTTTTCAGGCTAAGGCTGAAGGTCCATGAGTATATGTAAGACAAGAAGAGGGAGTGTTGGCATCTTTTAGTAGCCAAAGAAATTTATGGAATTATTTGGTGTCACCATCATGAAGACACTTAAGTCCTGTTTAGGATTAGACCTTTGTGTAACTCACAACAAATCAAACTTTATGGTCCATTTATGCTCTTTCTCTGCAATCATCTTTTGGAAAATAGCAAGTCAAAGGTGTATCCTTTCAGCTTACACTCAAGAATGTCCAAGACAGTATATATAAGACAGACATTCCTTTGTATTCATTTAAATAGTTTAACTGCATTGTACCATGAGTGAAATGAAAATGGCTTTTTTGAGATGTACCTGGGGTTTATTGTACCGGGTATATTTTAAATGTTTGATCAAGCTGACATAGAGAACACCTGTCACTCGATTTTTAATTTTTTTTTTACCTCAACACTACACTCTCTGAAGAGGGAGTCTGGCATCAGGAAAATAGCCGGGCTACTAGTTCTTGGGACAAAATAAGAAACCCAGAACCGTTTGCCTAGAGATTTTTCAGTAGCCCTTTTGTTTCTTTGAGAAACTGGGTGAGATTTCCAACACTAGTAAACAGTAGAATCATTCTGTACTGTTGACACCACCATGAATAATTATTGGATATTTCTTAACTTCTGTTTTCAGGGTTTAGAAATCGTGTTTCGAGTAGGTTTAGCAGTACTTCAGATGAACCAAGCAGAATTACTGCAACTTGACATGGAAGGAATGTTACAGGTAAATTAAAGTTATAATAATTTTAAGACATGTCTGAAATGTGTAGTATGTGTATGTGTATTTCCTTGCAGCTATTAATTATATGTAATCTTGTGCTCTGATTGCTTTTAGCACTTTCAAAAGGTCATTCCACATCAGTTTGACAGTGGTCCAGACAAATTAATCCAAGCATCTTACCAAGTCAAATACAATGCAAAAAAGATGAAAAAGTAGGTATAACATTTTGAGAAAATAGATTATACTGTTGCTGAGAGCTACTGTTTGTTTATCTTTAAAACTATTTTTTTCGTATTTCATTTTAATTTTTCCATATTTAAATTTTTTTGTGCTTTATACTATAAACAGTTTAAACTGAAGTTCTGTCTGCAGGAAGATTATTCTGAAGCAGTATTTGCTATTTTTCTCGAATATAATAAAGCTATATCTCATTTATAAAAGCAACCTTAAAAAGCTTTTGAAGAAAGCTGCAAGTTATGGGGAATCACAGCACTTCTGTAAACAAGAATTGAATAGAGAAAGTGCATGTATGGGGATGATGGGTTGTTTGGTTTTCTGAGGGTGAAGCAGGGACAGGAGGTTAAACTTTATGATCTGGCCTAAATTGTTAACACTTTAGTTCTCAGGAACTGGAAGAGTATTCACAGTGCCAAAGAGTGCATATGTGGTCAAGACTAGTGCTGTTCAAAATATAAATTGATGAAACTTTGTTTGACCATCAGTAGTTGTAAAATAACTTTCATTTGGGGTTTGAAATTGACAAAATTAGTTGCATGTCTTCTATTTCTGCCTTTGGCAAATCACGTATCGATAATCTACAAGTGTTGTGCTTCTACAGGATTAAGACTGGAGATTCTCCATTTGGTTGTAAAGTATTGTATGTTCCCTGTTCTTGCACTGCAGACTGTGTTAGGGTCTTTCTGTCAGCAGCCTGTGATCAGTGCTGTAGGGTGAGCAGTTTTCTCTAAAACAGAAGTAGTCGCTACTTCTATTTAGTGTATGTAGTTTAAAATTCTGCTGTTCTCAGTCTAAACTTCCTTGGTTGCCTTCTGTAGAAGCATTGTTTATCTCAGCTTGTTTTTTATTTTTGCCACCATTTTCAATTGGGACAATTTTGTGGTTTGCTGGAGAGGGGCAAAAATTGTTTTATATGCTTAAGATCTTTGTCTCAAATCTCTTTGCATCTTTTTTGTCTTCCAGGCTTTCCAACCTGTGTTTTCTTTTGGCTGCATCTATTGAATTGATTATTGTATAATTACTTTGAGTAGTTATTACAGAGTAGCTCCAGATCATTGCCACTATGCACCTGCACTTCAGAGTGCTGGTTCAGAGTCTGTTTGTATCTACAGAAGTCTTTGTGTTTAAATGTAATGTCCAGTCTAAATATTTACAGAAGTGCATTTCAAGTGGCCACTTAAACAGAGGAAATATCAATAATCTTTATCTCTGTTCTGCTGTTGTTTGTTAGGTGTTACACCAACAAGTAAGTTATCTGCAATTTTTCTAATCATAGATTGCTATTTCTAATTTTTAGGTTAGAAAAGGAATACACTACAATAAAGACGAAAGAAATGGAAGAACAAGTTGAAATTAAAGTAAGAGAGCCTCAACAGATTTATTTATGGATCAGTTTAATTCCTAGATGTGGGGTTACATATTTGATCTGTATATGTAGTAGGACATGTAATTGACATCCCTAAATTCTTTTCTTTCAGCACTTGTATTTGGGATGTCTGTTCATAAGGGACACTTGCAGTGAAATTATTGAGACTTCTGGTGGACATCTAAAGCAAAGTCTTTGATGGACACCTGCTGTAGTTAGTTAGTTTTCATTATTTTCTGCTGATTAAAGCTTGATTACATATGGCCTCACTTATCAGAGGCTCCAAATACGTTAGTTCAGATGTAGGTGTTCCACACAGGAGATTTGTAAGACACGTTTTTAAGACAGAGTTTATCAGAATGCACTTAAATGGTGTGCATTTGAATTTTTGAGATCTTGATTTTTCTTATGTATTGGACCCAAGATTGAGTGTCTTCTGTCTGCAGTCACTTTTTCTATTGGAAATTGAATACATAATGGGGGAAAAAATCTGCGAGTACAGTTAATGTTTGCCTTTTATTAACTGACCTACCTCCTGTGATTTAATCACTGAATCTTTTTGCTTTTGTGACATAAATAGGCTTTTGCTGCTCTTTTTCCTTTTTCCACTTTTTTTTTTACAGCATGGTGTTGGATCTGGACTTGCCTCTTTGTGTCATCTTTTTAGCCAGTTCCATGACAAAAGCAGTAGGAGAAATGATGGTCAGGTGTAGGATATAAAACTAAGTAGAGGGAGCAGGGTACAGCCTTCCTTATTCCTACCCTGGTAGTCACTTTGCCTTTCAATATCAATTTCAAAGGCATTGGTTCTACAGAAAAATTCCGGGAGCACAAAAGTGTTCCCACATTTTTCAGGCAGTTTGTAATTGCTCTAACAGGCAACAAGGCAGCAGTAGGACCTGCTGTAATGGCATCTCTAATGAGAGAATTTGCAGGACTCAAATAGCACAGAATAAAATAATTTAAAAGACATCTGTAACTTTAGATTTTAGTTTTTTAACTTCAAATCCTTCCTTGCTCTCCTCCCCCAAAAGATGCACACCCCAACAAAGTCAAACAAAAAAAAATCCAACAAAAAAAATCCCTAACCAACCAAACCCAACAACCCAAAGCTGTCTGTTTCTAGGCCCTGCTTTGGGACTTATATAAACTGTTTATGACTTACCTGCTTCTGCTAAGAAGCTCTGCTGTTTCAGGGAGATGGGAAAACAAGTGTGGTGTGTTTGCCTCTCAGCCTGGGCAGAATAAAGCATTACTGAACTGATATCCATGGCTCTGTTCTTAGGGATACAGATCTCTGTCTGCTAAAATTTATAGGAAATAACAATAAAATATGTGGTTCTTTGTCACTTCTGCAGCATCTGAGGTAAATAATTCTCAGTATAGCCTTACAGATTAAATAAATATTATCATTTAACGTAAATTACGGGGGGGGGGGGGGGGTAAGAAGGGAACCTTGTAGCACTCTCATGAACCTCTCAGGGAGTGTATTTTCATGTCCCTTAACTATGAAAACTATCAGGCTTGGTTTGTGAGGAGCAGGCTGTCAAGTCTAACGTGTGGTTAAGGCCTGTGGTTGACCTGCAGACCTACTGCTTTCATCTAATGCAATGCAGATGCTTTCGTATAACACAGGATTTCTCATCTTTGCTGTATCAAGGTGTTTAAACTCATCTTTTGCATTAGGACATAATAAAAAAGGTTGTTTAAAAAGTCACTATTTTTATATTTATATTGATTGTCATAGATGTGATTAAAAACATTGTTAGCTTGCTTAGCTTTTATCAGACTTCTAATTCATAACTTGAGAAATTCTGAACTGTTTACCTTCCAGAGGTTACGAACAGAAAATAGGCTCTTAAAGCAGCGCATTGAAACATTAGAAAAAGTAAGTATGTTGGTGATTTGATTTAATCTGTGTTGACTTAAATTGATTATAATTTTTATTATATGCAATATAATTCAGAATTATATCTTACTTTTTTTCCTGCTAATCTGTGGTGTCTACAAACAGTGTTCAGCCAAACAGTTTGGCAATAACAAAGCAATTAGATTCAGAGCTTCTAAATATTTCAAGTTTTTATGTTTGGGTCTTGGTGAATGTGAAATCAAGCATTTTGACATACACAACTTTTGCTGTACTATTTTCTTTCTGAATTAGAAGCATCTGTTCAAAGTCCAGAAGACCACATGAAATAGTGGACTGCTTGGGTGGAAAAGAGGTTGTTGTGAGAGAATCCTCAATTTTCAAAATCTGAAGTTGCTTGGTGTTTTTACATATGAGCAAAATGACAGACCTACCAATGACCAGAGAGATGGAGATGAAATCATATCATTTCATCATTAGTGAATACAGCGCTGGGGGCAGGGGGTGGGGTTGTAGCATTCACATCCAGTACAGGAAGTTTGCTGCTATTAATTTGTTTTACATAGTTTTGAATTTTTGTAGCAATTATGGGTACATGGGGGTGAAAATATTTTTTAAGACTTATTTCTCACAGATTTAGTCTAGAATAGAGTTTTGTTAGGCTTCTTTGTAACAGGATATAACTGTAAAAGCGTGGATGATAACTGTTGTCAATGCATTGCCAGTGTGTGGGCATTGTTCTCCAGTGGCCTCTCCTGTATCCTGGTATTATGCTTCCTGTGTGGGATTGCATCTGAGCTGGTCTGCTCTAGAATGAGAACATTCTTGTCCATCTTAAACACAAAGAGCAACTGTCTTTCAACAAATGAATTTGAATGCTCTTGTGAGTTGCAAACAGTTGTTCCTGTTTCGCAGGGGAGAAAACAGTAAAGATTCAATTAAGAGTGACAAAATTGAAAGATGCCATGTTTCAGATATTAAATCCATTACGGTTTCTTGGAAAAAGTCAAATTTGAATTAATTGATTTCTGATTTTAGTTTGGAAAAATATAATGAGGACATATTATGCAAGTTGCTACTAAAATTAGAATTTTTATAAACATCTTTGTTTCTAATATTGGAAGTGCTGATAAAATTAACTGAAAAGAGCAGACTTTTAAAGACCTTTGAAGCTGTAGTGAATCACTTCAATGCTTTTGGCAAATTTCTAATGGTAAATATCCCTGTTTTATACTTAACTTGAGGAGGTTTGAAATTGTTTTTCTTTTTTCATTAGGAAGTCCATGATGAACTGACAGATGCTAGTGCTTTTGTAAATTCTGTACTTCTGAATTCACTTTCAGAGTATCCTGTTCTGACTGCAATTAGAACACTTCAAAATGGAAAAATATTGCCTGTTAATAAGAATTTCTGAAGATCATAATCATAGTACCTGAAAACAGATCATAAAGTGTGAACAAACACATTCTGTTGGAAACATTTTTATTTTATAATATTTTTTTCTCATCCTACCCTATATGATTTAGTTGTGATTTCCTTAGTGTATCTCAATGATAAACATCTTACCTTAACTTCTAAGTCATAGCTCTTATCAACTAGTTTGAACTTTAATTTCAATAAAAGTTCCAAGGACAAAGATGGTCTGTGAATAGATGTGTTCTCTGTTGTGGAATCTTTAAAAATTGAGGGCTTTCAATGGTGATAGAGTAGAAATTAACTGAATGAGCTACTTGGGTGGGGGTGTAGTGCTTGTTGGTATGCATAAATGACACTTCTGCAAAACTTTGGCAAGGCAAAAGAATCAATGAACAGCTCGACTGAGTTACTGCACAAGTTCAGAAAAATAAAATACTACCTGCCATAGCTGAATTTTTCTACTTGTCTGTCAGTCTGCACCATTTAACTTTCCTGCTCCATCTTTTTGGAAACTTTAGTTCTGCATGAATGCCTTTGTGCTTAGTAGAGTTTCCTTTGTGCTCAAATTATGTCTTCCTTTCATGTTGTGGATGGACCATAGACCACATCTTGCATCAATCTACCAGATCGTATCAGATATTGTATAAGTAACTCTTCCTAATTAAGGAAGTGAGCCATTCAGATAAAAATACCCAGTCTCCTGTAGGTGAATTTTAAGTGTTTCAGAAATTGGTCTTAGAGACCTCCTTGTATCACAGACTGTGTTAAATCTATTGCAGAAGAGGCTGCTTCCTGGGACTTTCAGGCTGAGTTGTCTTAATTTATATGAAGAGTTGTTAATTTTGCAAAAAAAACTTTGTGCAGAAAATGGATAGAATTTGGGCATTTTCTTTCTCTCAGCTCTTGTCTTTTTTGGTAACTATTATCACCCCTTTGTGTTTTGGTTTTTCTTTTCCTTATTCCTATCTGAATTTTTCCTTTGTAGGAAAGTGCTTCCTTGGCAGATAGATTGATACAGGTATAGTCTTTTAGTCTTTTTCTGTATGACTCTCTTCCTACTCTTAAAAAAACCCCAAACTGCTTTAATGCATGCATATTTGCATGCTGTACTCTATCCCTGCCTCACTGATTTGGAATAGATATAGAGCTAATATCTTGCTAGATGCTTGTTTAATTTTATTTACTAAAAATATATAAACCCAATACCTGCACGCTATAATATTTTTTCCTAACTAAATGTAATTTTTGGTACAAATTCCTATGATAAATGGATTCTATGACGCTGTATTAACACTGAAATTGAATATTGTGAACTTAAATCTGTGCATGTACAACTGAGTAATATTGCATGGGAGGAATTTTACTGTGAATGCAAGTACACAATTGTGCTTGCTAAATGGATGCTGAACCTTTGTAATAAAGCACTAAAGTGGCTGTTTAGTACTACCTTGTCCTAAAACTTCTACCAATTGTACTCTATGCTATTTGCAAAACTGATCTGATGAAATAAGCCACTAAGCATCACAAAGACAATCTTTCTTGGATTTGTCCTCAATTGCTTAAAAACATAAATTATGTCCGAAGGGACAAGTGACAAGGGCTCAGGAGGCTGAGGAAAACTACCTCATAAAACGGGAGCTGGCCACCATCAAACAGCAGAGTGATGAGGCCAATACTAAACTGGAGCAAGCTGAGAATACCATCAGGGAGCTCCAACAGCAGCAGCAATGGGTAAGGAGCCTGGCAGCACATCATTTCATCTTTTTCACTCACTTATGTTTATTTTACCTCATCTTGATATGGTCTCTGTGCCGTCCTTGTAAATGCTTGTTCATCGTGATTTGCATTCTTAAAATTACACAAACTGGACTGAATGATATTTTGGTCTATTCTTATTGATAGATGAGATCCATAATGCTAGATAGATGTAAGTTACAAATTCAGAAAAACAAACACTAACAAAACACACAAAGCAAAAAACTCAACAAAAACCCCAAGCTGTAAACGCATCACCACCAGAAATACTAACAAAAAACCATCCACAGAAACTTCAGTAGCTCCTAATGATAAGAGTTTAGGCATTGCAAGTTGTCATGCTGAATACTCAGATTTGAAAGTTGATTCATAATGCCTTTATCTAGCTTCTCATTTAAGTCAGTTCTCATCCATGTTAATGTTTCTTCTGTGAACCTATTTTATTTTTTTCCTAGCGTGTTTAAATTTGCTGCTTGCAAAAATACAAGGGCATTATCCCTGAGCTTAGAACTACAGGACTTTATTAAAAGGTGTGGATTTACGTGCAGCTAGAGCAGGAAAATAAATTTTAACAGCTGTATGTAGTACTGTGTGTGTCTGTGGTGTGTGTGTACGTGTTAGTGTAACGTGCAAGACTTCAGACCGTGACTGTGAGACTGAAGCTGCTTTCTCTAAGCCCTTACCCCGAATCCTCTGTGAGAGGGAGGGAAGCAGTTCCAGCAGTCCTCACGTGCCAAATAAACTGTGCACTAGCACGTTGATGTGAATATGCTCATACTGTTTTAAGTAAGTGGTATCCAAGTACTTATCTGAAGCCCTGGGCATTTCAGGTGTATGAAATACAACCTTCTTTAGAACTACAGCGTACTGCAGCTACTTGCCAGATCCCTTTCAGGCAAAAAAACCAAGTTTTTTTTACACATCTTCCACAAAAGCTCTGGAAATACTTGTATCTCATCTTAGAAGGTTGAGATGAGATTTACTGTTAGACTGAAAAGAAATAATAACATCAATGTTATTATGTCTGTAATGCATTTCAGTATAAAAAAAATACGTATTTTAGAATATTTGCCAGGAGTTATTAATGAGCTGTTACTCTGTAATGTATAATGCTGCTGTTTATTTAACATTAGCGATTTCTTTAGGGAAAAAAACCATGAAGTTATGATTAGGAAGATGGGAATGTTCTAGTGATGCTTTCCAAAATTTTAGATAAGTTGTAATCTTTCAAGTGAAATAAAATGATAAATGTTTATAGAGGTGGGTAGAGGGATGTTTGCTGTCTGATTACAATAGTACATGTGCTTTTGGAATCTATTTTTGGAGGCATTCATGTCACTTACCTGTACTCAATAAAAAGTTAAGAGATTAAAATGCTATATTTATTAGCTAATTGATGGGTAATATGAATTTTAAAGCTAATGCTTTAGTTATGCTGGGGACCTTATGATAGCAATGATAGGGTAGCCTGGCAGGTTGACTGGGCGTGGGAACTGGTCCTGAGTGGAACTACAGATAACTGGATTGCAAAAGTGTCTGGATTGGAGCTGTGAGGGCAGGAGAGTGGAGGGCCTCGTACTGCAGGAGTGGAGACCAAGTGAAATGCAAAACAGGGCAGGTAATTTAAGAGACACACTTTCTACCCTGCATGCTTGCAGCCTTGTTTTCCTCCACTTCAGTGTTAAAACAACTATAGGAAATAGTCTGAGAAAGGCCTTAAATCCATGTGGTTACAGAGGGATTTGTGCCTAGTAGCTGACTAATTTTGAAGCATAAGGAATAGTACTGTGGTTTTAAGGGCTGTATTTACTGTGGGTTTAATAACTTAGAGTATTTGGTGAAAGCGTTAAGATGGTTTCAATTAGTAGCTCCCTAGATCCTGCTGCATTAGTAAGATTTGTAATTGAACAGGCTTTTAACTTGGTTTGCAAGTGTAGAAATAGGAGCAAAAATGTAAGCAGCTGCATGCACTTAGGGCTCCATCTAGTGGAAATCCATTCATTTCTTTTAAATTTTGGCATTTCAGTTTGAGTACACTGATAAGTCTTTTTGCCACTTCCTAGTGCCAGTAGCTTTGCTCTTGGCAATGCTTCTCTTCATTGTCTGAGGAATATTTGTTTTAGTGTTGGTGGGGTTTTTTTCCAATTATTTCAGTTTTGTTTATGATTAGCAAAAGGGATTGCACATGAATTGATAAATGGCTTTATCTGCACATATTTAAAGGTACAGCATCTATCCTACATACTTTCTAAACTATATTTTTTACAGAGTTGAGTTGTCTGTTTCAGTGTGATAGAAACTGTAAAGTCTGGGTAAAAGTTTCTGAATAGGAACGTATGAAAAGAACTGCCTAAGGGTACCTCTGGCTGCCTCTTCTGGAAAAAAAAAACAAAACCAACACCACAAACCAAACAAAAACCCCTAAACCCAAAACAAAACACAAAAAAAACCCAAGGAAAAAAAAGCCCAAAATACAACCCACTTGGACGTTGTGAGGCAGGAGAAATAAAACTAGGTATTTTGTTTAGTTGGTAGCAAAAAAATAATCTAAACCATGGTATTTCTAAGGCAGCTAACATAGTCTTGGTAAAATGGTTATGCATTTGTATTCAAATAAAATCTAGGCTTTGTTTATGAGACTTGATAGCACAAGCTGGATGGCTTAAAGGTAAGTATTGAAGGTACCTACAGGATGTGTGTGTGTGAGAAGAAATTCTCCATTGCAGCGCTTCTTTGTAAGGTTGAATACAGAGATGGGTAGAAGAATACTCTTTTGACTGAAGTTCAACACTAGAACCCCAAATTACATGCAACTTCAGTTTTTTTCCTGTGCTGAAGTAGTTATAGGAAGTTTTTAATTGAACCAGAATGATTTTTATTGCAAAGTGTTGTGTCTATTTACAAAAGTTCTTCTTACCACTGTCTCACAGAGAAGTTCTGCTATAGTCCTTCCGCAGAAAAACTGAAAATAATACTAATAGTCATATAATAATTTACTTAAGTGTCAGCAAATGTATTCTGCATATTTCTGAATACATTTAGTGTCATTTGGAAGGGAAAAAGGAAGCGGAAAATAGTAAGGTTTGAGATGGAGACTTCACACTTAATTTTAATTTGGATGCCAGCTTTTACATCTCAGTAAAGTTCAGTGCTTCAGATACCTAACGTTTGCCTGAATGGTTTTGAAGAGAATGGTACTAATCTGTCTTTGGCCTGTCTAATCTTTAAATATAGAAACTTGCCCAAGGCTTCTAGATGTGGTGGGTAACCAAAAGATTAGGAGGAAGGTGGTTTTTATTCCTCATACTGCAAGTAAATAAAGAACTGCACAGAGGAAGTTGTGCCTGACTTCAACAGAACTTATTTTGAGGCATACTAAGAGCAATGGTATTTGAGGAGTAAGGGTGAGGATAATTGGCTTGTTCTAACCCATTCCTAATAATTATGTGCTGGAGGTTTTTTTACTCTTTTTCTCTCCTATTGTTTCTAAATTTAAAAGGTAGCTTCTGCAGGATGTATAAAAATGAATAATCTAACAATTTCCGCCAGTTAACAGAACACAAATCTTTCTTAGTGATGCTGATTTCCAATGGTTACCCAGTTGCTCAGTCTGAATGCTTGAAAATTGAAGCTGAGAAATGAGAGGCAATTGAAGCTAAAATTGATTCACGTCTTATTTTTAAGAAGGCTTTTCAAGTATATTATGTAAAGACAAAATTTTAATTGACTAAACGTTCTGATGGAAGCATATGCATTTTACAAGATAGTTTTCAGCCATGTATTTGGTTATTGTAATAGCAACTCCATAACACAGAATTTATTTTCAGGAACTTATGTTAAAGCAACTTAAAATAATCAAGAGCATAATAACTGATATAGGGAATATATGCTTGTAAATGAGTGTTGCAACCTTATGGGACTTTATTTTATGATACACTTTTTTAAAAATTATGTTCTGATTTGCAACCAAAATGCAGAAAATAAAAATACTGTATTTAGTAAAATACTACAGTTAGTGTTTAAATGTGTAACCAAAATTAGCTGGGCAGTTGCTGAACAATCTGTTGGTTGCCTTTCCGTATAGAGTACAGGAAAAGCATTCTGTAACATCTAACAATCTGTCATCAGCCAAAATAATGTTAGGAATGGTTGTGTCAGTCTCTGAGATTTTACTGTTTCTGAGATTTTAAGAAGAGTTGGGGGGGAAGGAGCGAAATTCAGTTTTGTGAGGCCAAGCAAGGACTTGTTTCTTTCAGAAGTAAATAGCTATAGAACTACATTTTTAGTGCTTTGTACTGCAAACATATATTTAACACAGGCAAGACAGTGTCACTGTGGTTAAGATGTTTGGCTGGTGCCTGGACATCTGGATTCACATTGTGGGTTTTGTCACAAATTCTAGGGCTTAAGGAGATATACAAAAGCAGTTTTTTTTTTCTGAGGAAGTCAGTCTTAAAGTAGTTTTCAAACATTGTTGTGACTATGTGTTTTGATCTTGGCTCTACGTTTTGCCAGTTGACTTGATTTAAAGTCAACTTTGCCACGACCTAATTTAAAGTTTGTTGTGGGTAAACAGATAAGTAATCCTAATGTAGTCCTTAGGCAGGCGATATCTAAAGACAGATTTAAAGGTGGCATAAGTAACTTTTCTTACACTCTTCATTACATACTATTTTACAAACATCAGATTCTTGTAGTGAAAACCTATTTAGAGTACACTTATATATTGTTGCAAAATCAGGATGAATTCAGCTCTTCAAATCTGTTTTTTCTCTATTTCCTGAAAAGTGCAAGAGGCTGCCTTACCTGAGGAAAGCACGCTGCTTTCACTGCCGTTCCTTACGTATCATCCTCAGCCAGGGAGTAAGAAAGATGCTGCTCTCTGCATCTGCCTGTTGGCACATACGTGTGGCACATACGTTGGCACATACATGTGCTTCTCATGGCCCTGTACCACGTGAAGCAACTGTAGAAATGCATCGGCACTGTCCACCCAGTATCTCCTTACAATCCGTCAGGGCTACCTCCACTGCTTGCTGAGGCAAAGGCACTATGGGGGTTGAAAAGAACGTGAATGAAATTAGTACCGTATAAGGGAAAATGAGTAACAAATATACCATGATCTTTGTACATTAAGTGTTCCTTGTGTGTTCAGCTGCACAGTTGGGTAGGATGAGCACTTAAACGGATAGTCTCTGTGACACTAATGACTGCCAGCATGAGGTATATTTGCTTTCTAATGCTTTGTATATATCTCCTCCCTTATAGCTCCCTGTAGACATCTATTTATAAGAAATATGATAAATTGTAACTCTAAGGTTGGTTAGTGCAGATTTTTGGATTGTACTGTAAGTCATGATGAAAGGCTTTAGTTGACGTGCAGAAGTATAAAAATAAATGAAAAACCATGTCTTTACCATGTAGTGATATGTGGTAAATCTTTGTTTAGTCCTGCTTGCCTTGGGTTTGTGCATTAAAGGTCAAAGAATGTCATACCCCAAGAGAAGAATATGGAACTGAATACTTTTCTGCTAATTTTGCGAACTGTTAGATGCAGAAACTAAATTGTTTGATGCAAACAAAAAAATAAAGGAAGAAATAATGTCGTCTTTAGTATAAAGAATAGTCTATGGATTTTAAAGTTCCATTGTTAATCGAATAAAAATTCATCTAGGAATCCAAGTATAGTATTTATTCTTCACAATGTAGTTAATGGCACCAAAGATGTATTAAATGATTTCCCTTTAAATTTAATTTTCATGGTAGCTGTGTATACACAGTAATTATGCAACTACACTTTGGGAATTTCAACACCCATTTTTTTCCTAAATCAGATGTTATAATTCTGATTTGGGATTGCATGGCCTGGCAAGCAAGTCTGACAATCTGTGGTGAATCTCAAGCAATTTTCAAGTGACTGAAGGAAGAAATATTATGTATTTTGTAACTATTGACTGGAAGAAAAAGTTAAGTAGGGCTTTTGTATACAGTTTGACTTGGTTGTCCTAGTTTGACTTGAGCTGGATGTATCTGTTGAAAGATGCAGTTTGATGAAATTGTGCTTTAGTAAGTTAAAGAATAGATCTCGCTCTTAATTCCAGCTAATAACAGTTGAGAAATAAATTAATGGTGAATTATCTTACTTGTTCAGAACTGTGGGGTAATTTTGTTTTTTTTTCTCTTCTCTCTGATATTTGGAAAGGGTGACCTTAAGTTATGAACTGCTGTTTTATTACTGAGGGAATGTGTCTGGGTGTGCAAAACTGGCTGGGGATAGTCTTGGAGTAAGTCCTGTATGGAAAGAACCAAATTTCTTTGTAGCTTGGGCCTATGCTGTCTCTTTAGAAGGGGCTGTATTGCTATTTGTGCCTGGTTTTTTTTCTCATAAATACAAGATCATGGAAGGCTTCTGTTGAATCAGATTCTAAGTGAGTAGGGATCAAAAGAGATACTTCTATTAACCTTGTAATAACCTAGTCTTTCCTAAGCATCTTTTTTGGCATACCGCAAAATAATTACAGATCCCTGGAGAATTTTTCAGTGTGGGTAACAATGAGAGAAAAGCGTGAGTTGTTGCTCATCAGTACTAATAGGGGCCTCAGTTTGGCCTTACTTGGCTGTGTGGAGGTGTAGTTGTTTGAGAGGCGTAGCATTAGGGTTCTTATTGTTGTCAGCCTGGATGGACATGTTAGTAGACTTTTATAAGATAAGCACTTGCGTTGATCTTAAACTAGTATTCCTAATGCTAAGCATTTGAATGTACTTTTCACTTCAAATCTGGCATATAAAACCCCTTTCACACCGCCTATACTTCATACTAAACATATTTCTGCAAACTTTGTAGCATAAATGCAGTTCACGATACAGTGAAGACTTTGTGCTACAGCTGGAAAAAGAGCTGGTCCAAGCCAGGCTGAGTGAAGCAGAATCCCATTGTGCCCTGAAGGAGATGCAAGAAAAAGTTCTAGAGATGGAAAAGGTAAATCAAACAAGGACCCTCTGTATAAAAAAAGTACAAGAAACAGAATACAGGTCCCTGTAATTCTTTGCCTAACTGTGCTCTAGAATCTTCTCTTCTGTTTTCACCTCTTGCAATCTTTATATGCTACGCAAGCCTGAAATTAATATAGCAAAAAGCCTAAGATCTGCTTGCACTGGGAAAAGTTTTGTGAAGAATAGATCACTCTTCTTCTGTTCCTGAACCCCACTGCAGTGGAGAACTTGGATTCTGGTGGTCTTTACAGTAAACATGAAATATATCAAAATTACGTCCTGCAATAAGACCAGCTGGCTTAGGTGAGCATTGAGGTGATGTGAAACTAAATACTTTGTGAGAGGAAGAAGAAAGAGTTCAGCATTGCCCTTCTTGAGCATCCCCCACTTCATCCTATTATGGTTAGGGAAAGAATACTTACAGACTCTGATACTACACAGTGTATTGCTTTTTGAGTGCCATCCCAACTTGTAACTTACTGAAGCCAAAGTTCAAGCTGTATTCAAACCAACCATCAAGTATTTACCTTCCTTTGAAGAAAAACTTAACTGCAAAATAAAATATTTAATTAAAAAAAAAAGAAAAACCCCACTAATTGACCAAACATAAAGCGTGCTTTTCAGATCCTGTTGTATTGGCTTTGGAAATTGTTTTCTTGTGGTAATATTAAAGAGCTGTATACTTAGAAATATTGCCAGAATTTACTAGGTAATTGGATTAACCCTCTAGAGTTAAGATTTTACATTTTTAATTTTCTGAGGGGCTTCATGGGAATCAGACAGGCAAGCAGTGTAGTAGCTTTTACTGTACTGAACGTCGGTAAGAATTCAAGATGTAAGGTATTTTTCAAAGTTCAAAAAGAGACTGCTTCTTTTCTTAACCTTCATCAGCACGAAGATGGCATATGCTGAAAAATTAAATGCAAAGAAAAACTGGAGCAGTGAGGGAAATCCAGTGTACCAGACAATTCAGATGTATAGTAGTAGTATTTCAGGGTGTCATAATGAACTTAGGCACATGAGAAGGTGATGGGAATTAACGCCCTCAAAGTCCTACAAATACAGTTCTTTGCTGCTGTTAGTGATGCCTTGTGTGATCTGGGAGAACACTGCTCAGTAACCCCAGACTTGCATGGCTACACGGACAGTGATGGAAACAGTCAGAAACACACCCTGTGGCTTCATGTATTTGCCAATACTGAGATACCATGATTCTGAAATATGGAGATGCTAATAAATGGCTGTTGGGCTGAGCCCTCTTAATTACGTACTTCAATCTTAACTCTCAGGTAAACCTGATAACTATCACAGTACTACACAGCTACAAAAATACACATCTACCCAAAAATTACTACTGAGTAATATAGTAGAAAGTGATGAAGGACAGTACAACTTTGAGTATTTGATGACCGATGATTTGATGTAGGGGTACTGTAGTTATGTTCTATGTTCTTTTACTTCTCGTTTTTTTCCCAAACTTCCATTATAATGCTTTCATCACTGCTTTACTTTCCCTAGATGACTCCTCCCATGTGTTTTCCTGTTTTTTGTTTAGCTTTATCTAGTTTTTCTACTTTTTCCTCGTGTGTTTTTTGTAAACATCTGTGCAGTTACATCTGTAAGACGTTTTATTGACTGGTGCTTGTTTTTAAATATTAATGGATGGTTCCTTTGTCAACTTATCTTTTTTTTTTTTTTCCCAAAGGCAGATGATCTATTTCTCCCCAAAAAATTTTCTATTTGTTGTTTTTCCTGTAAGTTATAACTCTAAAGGTGTAATTTCAGTTCCTCATTTGCTTTAATTTTATGAAATAGCTCAAAATCTTTCAGATTTCTCTCAATATTTTTGATGTGTGCAAAGTAGTGTAAATAATGCTCTGTTAAGGGTACCAACCAGGGAAACCTGGAAGTCAGAATACCCAAAACTATATTCTCAATTTTTTTTTTTAGTTGGCAGTTGGAGAATATTTCTTCACACTTGCTATGTCTAGGAACTTAAGATTTTTTTTTTTTGTTTGAGGGATTTTATTTTGCAAGGGTTGTGTAATTAAGAAATTTTGCTTAGTAATAAGTTATCATTCCATGTCTGTATTCTTGGAGTGGGTCACACTTAAGCATGATTTTATTCAAATACATATTTAAGAGGATGGTCCTTGTTGCAGAGGAACAGCTCTCTCCCCGATGAGGAAAATGTTGCTAGACTGCAAGAAGAACTGATTGCAGTAAAATTAAGAGAAGCAGAAGCTCTGATGGGTCTCAAAGAACTAAGGCAGCAAGTCAAAGATTTGGAGGAACACTGGCAGGTATGGGTAGCAATATGGTTTTAACAATTTATATTTTCAATGAATGATGATAAAGCGAAAGACTAGAAAATTTTGAGATGTAGAGATCAAGTGAAAACAAGTGACGATAAGTCCAGCTGCTGAGGTGAGAAAACCTTTAAATGTAGCTGTCACAAGGGACTTTACTTCAAAAGAATGTTAAAAATTGGTCCCTAGTTGTAACAGATGGCGGAGCACCTGTGCTACCAGTTAACTGTGCTGATAGAAAGGAAGTACCTGCTCAGTACTCCTGCTTCACCCAACGTTAGTAAGGGCTAGAAACAGGCAAAAGTCTCACTTGCAATTCCCTGACTTACTGTAGTTGGGAATAACTGTCTTCAGCTTTTTGTCTGTTCTTAAAACTAGTAAGTGTGCCCGGGTTTCTAGTTTTTTGGACAAACACAAGCACTGTAGCAACTTGTCCCCAAGAACTCTGAGACCTTAAATGAAACAGGGGAACGCAAGGAAAGATGAGGTGTTATCAGCAATGGCATGCTGTTCTTTTAGCGTCATCTGGCTCGTACCAGTGGAAGATGGAAAGATCCTCCCAGAAAAAACACAGTGAATGAGCTGCAGGATGAGCTGATGACAGTACGATTGAGAGAAGCAGAAACTCAGGCTGAACTGAAAGAAACCAAACAAAGAATGATGGAGATGGAAACACAGGTATGTTACTGAATGCTAACAAATGTGAATTGAGCTGAATGTTGGCAAATTGGTGTCAAATGATAGATATCCGATAATGATCTTTACCAACTACAGGCATGACTTTAGTTCCAAAATGCGCTTTTGTAATGCTATTAGACTCGGAGAATCTAGTGCAACTTACTTTAATGTCTCTTTAGTCTTTTACAGGACTACACTTCCTGAATTTCTCATTTGGACTAATTAGTAGATTCTGTGAATGTGTGTGTCTCTTAATTCATTAAACCATAACTGGTATAACAACAAATGTATGTTTTAAGGTGTTTTAAATTTCACAAATCTTATTGACGATTCTGATAATTCTACTTCTTTCTTCTGGTGAACTTGCCTATACTAGATTATTTACTGTCTAATGAATCTGGTTACTAAATTGTGGACTCTCAGGAAAACAGATTCATGTTGTCAAGTGTTCTTAGTTTTGTTTGAGTTTTTTTTAAGTAAAAGCTTTACCTTTCATGTGTCAGAAAAGAAAACCATGATTCACCATTGCTGATATTTGTAACTAGGGAATAAGCTGTAATTGAGCAAACAAATCTGAAATGAAAGTGCTCTAACATTCATATTACAATCAGTGAACTCTTGATTGGATCAACAAGCACAGTGTTGAGAAGGATTTGTAACAGGCTTTTGAGAAATCTTCTCATGAAATACCTGCTAAATGTATATGTTACTTGAAGAAAACCTGTATATCCAAAAGGCTAAACAAACAAACAGAAACTTTACTTGACAAGCTTCAGTGATCCCAGAAGCCAGGAGGGCACGTAAGGATGTGCTACTGAAGGGAGCTATCTGTAAGGCACATGGTGGCCGATTGCTGACAGAGGCATTGCTTTTCCTATACCAACTGAATAAGTTTACTCTTGCCTTAACTTTTAAACTGTTCATTGAAGTACTAGCACTCTTTCACTACAATTAACATGAGCTTTTGTATCGTTGCCTTTCCCCAATCTGTGTATTTATTTTAGTCAGTAGGGGGCATAGGTATCCTGCTGTCTGCATTCTGTCTGCATTAAGGTCCCAAGACCTTTTAAATACTTCTTGTTTCAGTGTCAAGCATCGAGTCTCTGTATATGCTTAGGCTGTTTAGCTGTCGTTTGACAGAAGTGCAGTGGTTCTCGCGTTATGTACTGGTCTATGCACAGCTCCATAGAAAATGCTGTAACTTGAATGTAGTGATATTAATTAAGGTGCTGTGTTACTTTCAGGAATTCACTGGACAGAAGTGTACATACAATATTTTTAACATATCTGATGTTTCTTGGACGCATCGGCTTGTTGCTGTAGTTGGTATACAAGTTCATAAAATCTTTGCCTTACCTAAGTGAGAGATTGGGGAAAATAGATGTAGAGGAGCTTTGCAATAATATTCTTACAATGAGTCATCAGTGTTTAAGAACAATTTAAATATCCTGGTCATAAACCACATGTCGTGCAAACTTTTCTGATTACATTGTGAAAACTCTGAAAGCTTTTTCATCAAAAGTTTTTTTTATAGTAAATGATCTGTAAGCCTTACTTGTCAGACTTTGGGGAGTTAAATTAATGTCAAAGATCATTCCTTAACATGCATTTTCTTTCCTTTTTTTTTTTCCCCATAAATTTCAGAATCAGATCAATAGTAACCATTTACGAAGGGCAGAGCAAGAGGTTACCAACCTGCAGGGGAAGGTACAGTATCTTTCTGCACAGAACAAAGGACTTCTTGCTCAGCTGAACGAAGCTAAGCGTAGACAAGCAGAGATTGAATGCAAGGTAAGCAACACCATGAAGAGACTATTTGTGGGCTAATATGTATGTGCTTTTTAGTCTTGTCCACTATTGTTAGAACTGTGTCATCACTGAGAAGCAGAAGTCACAGAACCAAAACTTTCTTTACTGATTTGACAATATCATCTTCAATTCACTGTCTCATAGAAATCACTTGGGATTTTGACAGAGCTGCTTCTTTGTGGTCCCACAAAGATAAACCTTAAAGTGTGGTACTATTCAGGAAAGTGTTTTGTGTATAATATATAAAAAGACATTCTTGCACACCAGATTCTGATCACTGTGTTCTCTGTCTAGTGAAGAGGTTCATTACTTCAACACTGACTATTGCTGCAGAGTTAGTTTAGGGAGTAAAAGTAGTGTTTGAATGGAGGCTTACAGAAGAGTGTGTTACATAAACTGCTGCCTAATAGTAAACAGGCTTTAAGAGGACAGCCCAAAAACATTGGGCAAAAGAGTAATTTTTATTATTGTTAATGCACAAAAGAGAGCCCCATCTGATGTTTGCATCTCAGATTTAATTATTTAGTTTTGTAACTAAATCTGTAACCATTTACTAGTAACTTATGTCTTTAACTTGTGCACGTACAATATGGACAAGAAATAAAGGATGTCTTACAAGCTTTTTTCCCTTAAATTGGATGACATTTTTACTGAAATTGCTCCTGATGTTTACTTCAGAAAAAAACCAAAGGTAGTGTTAGTTGACACATGATTATAGTTAGGATATTATTTGATAGAGACATGAAAACAAATTTTTACTTAAATCTTATGTCCAAAAAATGTATGAATACACTTTAATGAAATCAGCTGAACAGTCAGTAATTTCTAAATAGGTTACTTATTAGTATGTTAAAAATATTACTGTGATATGAGATAAATGATCAGAATACTATTTATTAAACTGTGGCTATGAGTTGACAACTTGAGAACCAATGGCTGTATAGAATTTGTTGTTCATGACAGAATCATAGAATGGTTTGGGTTGGAAGGGATCTTAAAGATCATCTAGTTCCCACCCCCTGCCATGGGCAGGGACACCTCCCACTCGAGCAGGTTGCTCAAAGCCTCATCCAGTCTGGCCTTGGACACCTCCAGGGATGGGGCATCCACAGCTTCTCTGGGCAACCAGTTCCAGTATCTCAACACCCTCACAGTAAAGAATTTCTAACTAATATCTAACTTAGATCTCCCCTCTTTCAGTTTAAAGCCACTACCCCTCATCCTATTGCTACACTCACTGATAAATAGTTCTTCCCCATCTCTCCTGTAGGCTCCCTTTAGGTAGTGGAAGGCTGCTATAAGGTCTCCCTGGAGCCTTCTCTTCTCCAGGCCAAGCAATCCCAACTCTCATAGCCTATTTTCATATGAGAGGTGTTCCATCCTTTCAGTGAAGCCCTAGAGGCAGTTGGCCTTCTGGGCTGCCAGTGCGCATCGCCAGTTCATGTTGAGCTTCTCATCCACCAACACCTTTAAGTCCATCTCCTCAGGGCTGCTCTCAGTCCATTCTCTGCCCAACCTGTATTTGTGCTTGGGGATTGCCATGACCTGGGGTGTGGGACCTTGCACTTAGCCTGGTTGAACTTCATAAGGTTCACACAGGCCCATCTCTCAAACCTGTTTGGGTCCCTCTGGATGGCATCCCTTCCCTCCAGTATGTCAACTGTGCCACAAAACTTGATGTTCTCGGCAAACTTGCTGAGGGTGCACTCAATCCCACTGTCCATGGCTCCACAAAGATGTTAAACAGCACTGGTTCCAGTACTGACCCCTGAGGAACACCACTTGTCACTAGCTTCCACTTGGACATCAAGCTGTTGACCGCAACCCTGTCAGTGTGACCATCCTACCAGTTCTTTATTCACTGAGTGGTCCATCCATCAAATCCATGCCTTTCAATTTAGAGACCAGGATGTCATGTGGGATGGTGTCAAATGTTTTGCATTAATCCAGGTAGATGATGTCTCTTGCTTTCTCCTTATCTACCAATGCTCTAGCACCACTGTGGAAGGCCACCAAATTAGTCAGGGATGACTTGCCCTTGGTGAAGCCATGTTGGTGGTCACCAATCACCTAATTTTCCATGTGCCTTAGTAGAGATTCCAAGAGGATCTGCTCCATGATCTTGCTGGGCACAGACTGACTGGCCTGTAGTTCCCCAGGTCATGTCTTAGTTCTGCCTTTAATATAACGGAACCATTTTTATGTGCACTACTTCTTTCTATTCTCATTCATGCAGCACTGTTATTGGTTGAGTGTTTCTCAATTTTATCCAATATACTTATGTTTTGCCTGTAATACCATACATACCCTAAAGACTGCATTAGCTGCAATTTCATCAAAGGCTTCTATGGACAATACTAATCACGAGTGTAGTTTGAGTGCTTTATCATTGTCATTTAGCCTGGAGATTAAATTACATCCTTATTAATATGCATAGTTTTACTATAATATCACAATTCTCACCTTTTACAGATTTTTATTTCTTCTTGTAATTTATTTTCTTGAAAGTAATGCATAAATTTCAGCAATTTAGTTGTGTAGTAAACTCTGATCTTGTGTTCATTACTCAAAGCCATAGTGGTAATTTGTAATTGGCAATTTCTTGGTAGTTTTGCCTTATTTTGTGGAAGGAACTATAACTGAGGCTGAATTTTGTTGTTGTTAGTTCTATCTTAAAGAAATTTAAGAACGGAAAATAACTGAGGTTCTCCAGGTATTTCACGGTTGGGGTTTTTTTTTTAATTTGACTTTGGTATCCAAGATAAGTTAAGAGTGTTGCTGTAGGTGGCACCTAAGCCAGTTTGTCTTTTAGCTTTCAGTTAAATACATGCAATCCTGTGGGTTTGACTTCATTCGAGCAATTGTGAAGCAGAATTTAGCAATAATTGCTAAACTTCGTTAACCACATGATGGGATCCTCCAAAATGAACTCCACTGATTACAGATGTGTTAAGTGGATCCTGTAGATTATGTACCTTCATTACAGGAATCTTTTTATTTCTGAAACAAATAGCATGTTTTCAAGTAGCTACTATAGATAAGCTTTGGCATGTTCAATTCAGTGTCAACCAAACTGTCTAATGAAGAGTGGTTAAGTACCATCAGTTTGAAGCACACGTTAAAATAACTGAAATACTGAAACCGATTTAGAGTGACTACAGTTTATCAATAGGTATGCTATTTCACACAGTAGTGTATTAAGTTTTCTTAGATGATTTTGGGTAAAAGCAGTGCACCGTCTTTAGTCAACTGAAACATGTTATCTGTATCTTTCAGAGTAAAGAAGAAGTGATGGCTGTACGGCTCCGCGAGGCAGACCGCATTGCAGCTGTAGCTGAACTCCAACAGCATATTGCTGAATTAGAAATCCAGGTAACAAGTGATGGCATTAAGTGTGTAACTTGATGCTGATTACTCTTTGCGCTTTATGGGGTTTTTTTTCCTCCACTTTCTTTCCTACTGTGAGTACAACGCACTGCTTTGCAAAGTGCATTGCTGAACTGCAAATGCTATATTGCTAAATGTGCCTCTTTTCTAAGTAAATGCCTTAAATCTATGTTATGGGCATACTTGTAAGCTGTAAATAATTGCTTCTGTACAAGAATCATGCTACAGGCAACATTCTTTTAAACTGTGCCTTCTGTGTTTGTTTTTTGTCTTTTAATTGGTAATTTTTACCAATTAATAGGCGAGATTGAAAACATTGTGTCAAAATAAAAATAAAATAAAAAAGCACACATTTTGATTCCAGCAACCATTCTTTTCTGTGCTTACTCTTCTGCTCTGACCAGTGTTGGAGGATTTCTTTTAAAACCCTTTATATAAATCTGGAAAACAAAAATGTTTGTTTCTCCTACCATGTCACTGTAGGACCAGAAGATGCATCCTTTGACCTTTGTGTTGTTCCTTGTGCTTTCAATTCCTTTTAGAGCTTTCACTGTCTCACTGAACTTACTGCTCCCTTGATGAGAGAACCATAAATGGTTGTTCTTTATATTTTCCTAGCTTTGAGAAATCATGATGTGTACTGTCCTTCCTGTACTCACATACTATTGTCTTGTCTGAGATCTGCTGTGCCCATCTGCAAAGGTTTTCTTGGTTGTTATTCCTAAATTACAAGCTAGTTACTCTCTAGCTTTCCTCTTTTGCGTTTTTAAACTGGTATTGCTAGTCCTTCTTCCCTCTGAAATCTTTCCTTCAAGATGATGACTTTACTGCATGGTGTCAAATTCTTTTCCTTATAATTTCTCAGCTGCTTGCATCTTTTTCATCTCTTCCTATATGGAATGTATAAATAATGGAGCGTGTATAAAGAATTTTCACTTTGAATATTTTTCTCTAATGCAGTGCACTAAATTTATGAAAAGATAAAGCAATCATTTCTTTTAATCACATAATGCTTAGATAATGCTGTGATCAGTGCATTAGAAATACTGAGATAAGTATAGTAAGCATTGCATATGAATCATTTATCTAGTAAGATAACAGAATAGCTGAGTTTAGGTCAACCTTCTACTTGTATGTTAGCATTTTACTTAAAAAAAAAAAAAGCTTAAAGGTTACTCCAATCGATTTGATTTTGTAGGTTAGCAGCCAGTATTCATTTTGCATTATTTTAACTTTAGTACAGACTTGAAATGCCATCATTCTTTGACTGATACGGGTATCCCCAAAAGTATTCTAGTCTTGATTTTATGAAATGATCATTACAGGATTCACCATTTCTTCAGCTGTTTTTTCTGATAGTTGTCACCCCATTAGTATTGTGCTCATTTTTTATATAAATACATCTGACTTGGTTTTCTGTTGTTTGACAGATCAAATCATCAATGTCCAATCATTTTATAGTGAAATTTCCGTATTTCTGCTTAAGCTTTGAGTCCCAGAATTTCATGCAGATTTTTATAATATCTTGTCATGAGACAGGTAAAAAAGACAAGTGCTGGAATGTAAACTATTTCATGACTCTGGCTAATACAACCAAAAATCACTCTGTCCCTGTTTTGTGATGGTATTGCCCTGTCTCAGGTTTGATTGTTTCTCCACATCATCTCTCCTTTTCACAATTACTACTTTGCATGATGCAATCTTTAGTTATGTTTTTCTATTTTTCTCATATGCTAAGCAGCTTCATTTTTTGTTTCCTACTAACTTTAAGTTCCAATCTTTTTGGTGTTCTTGGATGACTACCTGTTAATGATTTCTTGATTTGTAGTCTCTTAGTAGGATTCTTGATTTTTCTGCACAAATGATGATGGTGGTATTTTCCTTGTATACAGTCTGGAGTCATCCTGTGGCTGTGGTTCATGTTCCTAATTTAATGAGTGAACTATTGATCTCAAACTTATTCTAGCCCGAAATACTTCTTCAGTTGTGACATACACGTTTTGAGTGTTAACTGTATAAATATGTTTAAACAAGTGATTTAGTAGACCTAAGTTCCTCTAATGTCAATTTACTTATTTTTGACACTCTAAATCTGACTTGAAATGCTTTGTTGGGCTGCGACAGATTTTTATTATTTTTTTTCTTCTGGAAGATTTTTGTAAGCAAATAGATATTTTTGACAGTGTGTTTTGCTAGCAAATATGAAACTTATAATCAAAACTTCCTTTTTGGTTATTCATGCTCAAAGGCCTATGAAACACCTGCACCAAAAAGAAATAATAATGGAGTTGGTAAGCCTGAAAGCACAAAGCCTGTAAACTCTAAAACATACAACTGATAATAGCGCTTAAACAAAACCCTCTTTTTAAGGAAATCGAAAGAGAAACGAGTTGCCTCCCATTCTCTTCCATTCAGCTTGTCCCTGGAATTGTGACTGCTGTGGGGGCCAGAGTGACTTTTAATTTGGACTTGCCTTAATGACTTGAAATGCAATATTTAATAGCATAAATATATTTAGCTGGTCTTGGAGTGTCAGTGTCAGTCTCAAAGTGCTTTTTAACTCGGAGCATCACGAATAGGTCTGCTTGTCTCACTGTTTTAAAGCTGACAAAGATGAAGGGAGGAAGTTAACTTACCACATAACCTTCCTTTTTTTTGAGGGGGATGGTGCTTTTGTAAGCAGCTCTAGGGATTCAGTGCCAGGTCCACATGGTCCATAGCAGTGCTTAACCTAAACCGTGCAGATTTCTTTTAAATGTTTGTGTAGGTGTTAGGTGCAAGACACTGTTAAATTTGAAACACAGAGTAACGCTACTCCCACATAAGAACTGATCTGATGTTACACATACAAATGCTAGATTTAAATCACAGTTTCTGGGTCATTCTTAGTTTTGGTTAGTAATAATGACAGAGAGGGAGAAAGAAATAGAACTATCATTTAATAGTAGATGTAATTCTGCAGCAAGATGTCATTTTATTATGATGTTAGGAAGTTTGGTTTTTTATAAATTCTGAACGTCATCTTATCTTGGTCAGGCATTCAGTTCCTTATGCTAAACTTTTAAACTTTTGTGTAAGCATACTGAAGTGCAAAAAATTGTCTAATACCTGATAGATATTCTTAAATGAAAGAAATGTATGAGAAGTTCTTTAACAAAAATAACTAACAAAACATTGAAGTTGTTGTTAGTTTGAGGTTTAACTTACGTTGCATGTACGTAAAGCCCCAGAAGTGACAAATAAAACCCCTGAAGTAATGGATAAATAAAGGCTTACTATTGTCAACCTTGGTTTTCTCCTTTATCTCCTGCTTAATTTTCTCTGACTTGCCAATTCAGCTTTCCTTGGGAAGCAAACGTGACTTGCAGGTATTTAGTGGGCTTCTAAAGTGCCTGCCTTGTGCAGGACATTTGAGCAAATTAAAAAATGAAGGATGGATTTTTATATGGCTGGGCTGCTATTTTTTGTACCTCCATGCTGGGGAGAAGCTGTTCTCTTCAATATAGTATGTTCTACTTTCTCACAAAAGTTAGAGGTTCATATCCTTTAACTATGTGACTTGTTCCAGCCAAGCTACGTGCCCACTCTGGCCCCTTTTGTCCTACCCTGAGAGCCAAGACTAAGGAATGGATATTGTCTCCCTTAATTTCTGTAGTCAATCAGCAAAAGCTTGGGTTTGTTTCCTCAGGGAATTGGTTGGTCTTGTTTTCAGCTGAACTGGTCTGATAGCTTCCAACTGCAACAAGCAAATGCTTTTAACTTCTTTATATAAGCCTTTAAAACCTGATTGCTTTTAGCTTTTGTGAGCTTTCCTAAAGCTTCCAAGAAAAGTCTACGAAGCTACACTACGCTTCTGGCTTAATAGCAAGTATTCCTTCTGATCACAATATGGGCAGTCCTGTTGGTCCCTTGGTGGTGTTTCATGGTGTGGGATTATTTATTTATTAAAAAGGTTGTTTGTTGGTTTTTTTTTTTTCTTTTTAACTGCAATAGTTGAAGGAAGGACAGACTAAATGAGAGAAAAAGAGGCAAGGTTACATCAGTTGCAAGCTAGAGTCAATCAGCTGGCTAGGGTGAGGAGCAGTAGGTCAGTCAAAGTGTAGAGAAAATGAAGAAGCTGGGCCAGCTGCAGTCTCTGCTCTCCAGTTAATCCCTCTCCCTCCATTTCTGTTCACGCTGGTGACTTGTAGCACCCTCTTAAAATTATCCATGGTTGGTTTGGGTTGGGGAGGTACAAAGCACAATTTTAATATTGAAAATTTGTTTTAGGTCTGAGTACTCTTAAAGCAAAACTATCTATAAGAATTAATTCTTTTCTTCATTAGGTTGATCTGGACAGGGGGTAACATCACTTCCTCCTGATGTGTTTCCTGGCAGATTCTGAGAATTTGTCACATTTACCCTATCTGTAACCATGTCAAAGCTGCTTTTAGAACAACTGTAAAGGAAATCCATGATTGTGCTAGTTCTCTC
Organism: Scolopax mira; assembly: GCA_004320125.1. NCBI lineage: Eukaryota > Metazoa > Chordata > Aves > Charadriiformes > Scolopacidae > Scolopax > Scolopax mira. The sequence goes on from BJBW01006614.1 coordinate 85,518, forward strand.
CCCCACAGTTTAAACTTTTAGCACCATTTCGTTAGAATGGAGCCTTTCTCTGTTTAATAACTTTTCCAAGTACTGACTGTTGAGTAAAGAAATTGTTTCCATCTTTTCAAATTACAGGAAACCTTTTTTTTTACTCTTATCAATAGTGGTGTGTGATGTTAGTGATGTGTTTTTTGAAAGTCTAGAATGAGTCACTGTAATGTCACTGAAAGGACACTAGTTACCACATTTACCCTTCTGAATAAACTTCATTTACATTTTTAATGCAGTGTCTTTTGCCACAGAGTAAGAATTTAAAAGCCTCCCCTGAAAAGAGTCTGACACAGATTGTTACCAAGTAAATATTTCTAAGTCAGAAGAGATCAAACTAAGAGTGTTAGGGAAATGTCCTAACCTCTAGACATTTCTAGTAAAGATGATATACTGTTATCTGAGGAACAGCAAAACCATTGGTTTTGTTTTCTGTGGTTTTAAGTTTGCAGTTATTAAAGTGAAGACAACCCTAGATGCTTTCTTATTCTTTAAAATGGCCAATTTTCTTGTTGATGTTTATTTCTTTTCCTACTCTGTAATCATCAAGAGTGTTTTAGAAAACTTTGTCTGTGTTCCTCTTGGGATGAAACACCTGTAATTGATATTTGATTACATGGATTTTCTGTTTCTTTATATTTCTTCCTTGGTTGAACAGCAAAAGCAGGCTTAAGGCCTCCAGTGTGTCCCAGGTGGTTTCCAGTGACTGATTTATTATTTAAACTTTGTTTTATTATGACTGCTATACTTGATTTTTTGGGGGGTAGTACACAGTAATGGTTTTGGGTATTTAAGATCAGCATTCTCTAAAGCACTTTGTCCCTGCACTCTTGTGTTGTCAACTGTTGCATCTTGGTCTTACGCTGATTGAGTCTGGAAGGTCTCCACATGCTCAGCCATTCTCAGTAGCCATTGGGTGTGTTTCTTGAGAGTAGCTGCTGCTTCTTTGGAAGGTGCAGAAAAGTGTTTTTTCTCTTAGAAAGCCAAATAAAGGAGGATTTAAGTATGATACTACCACCATGAATCTCAACTGAGACTTTGATGGGCAGAGTTTTTTCTCATTCTAAGCAGCAAATTTTTGGGGAACAGATTTTTCTTCTTGAGCACTCTGTGTAGTATGCACACAAGTACCGTCACTCTAGTACTTCAGAGCAGGATGAGAAAGGTGAGAGCTTCCCAAACTGAAGGCCTAAGCGAGGTCTGGTTTAGCAGCTATTTTTTTTGATCTGTGGGGCTCATTTCCTGCTTCACTGCCTGTGCTACTCCCTCTCTATACACAGCCTCTGAGGCAGGAGGTTGGATTGCTTATCAGCTGCCTATGCTCTTGTTAAAGTACCTTTTCCTTAAACAGAGGTGATACCTGGCCAGTAGAGTGCTTGTTTCCCTGATAACAGGGTTTTCCAACCCTGTTAGTGCTGGTGGAGCCGGTCTTTTGGAAGAGACAGTAAGACTAGGGGAAAGTTATTAATCTTTTAATAGCAGCAAAATCAAGAGGATGACCCTATAATGTAGCACCAACCAGAATTACTTTAGAAAAGTAATTTTCTTTCTGGGAAGGGGGGGGTTGGCTCTGCAGTGATGCCAATATGCAGAAGCAGTACCCCAGGGAAATTGATGTAGAGATTCATTCACACATGACTGCGAGTTGTTTGTGGGTTTGTTTGGTTTTTTTAAACAGAATTCCTAGATTCCAGAATTGGCTGGCTTCCATTATTTTGCTATTCTGATAATACTCAAACTTTGCTTATTGATATGTTATCTGGCTTTTTCATTGTACATTCATTTTAAACTTAAAAAGGTCAGTATTTGCATAGAGACTAGCTATTCTTTTTTGTGTCGTGACCTCCCCAAATACCACAGATTTTCTGTAGTAGTGCTCCCCCTCAAAAGAAACAAAAAAGAAACAAACCAACAACCCACATGCTATGTGTATAATCTTAGATTAAAAAAAAAAAAACACCAACATGGACAGATTACTAATTGCTTGTGCTATTTCCTTTTGAAAGATGTGATGTTCATACCTTCAAGACTTTTAAATTATACTTGGAGTCTTAACATTCACTTTTGAACCAGTACAGTTGATCTGAGTGTTTTCTTTAGAAATACAAAACTACTCAAGCACAATAGTACAAAACCATCCAAGCACAGTATAAAACCAATGCAGAGTAAAGCACCTGGTTCTTACTGAAGTAAATAGTACAATAGGAAGCATTTAATAAATTAACTGAAGCTACATGAAAGCAACTTAATTTTTCTTATGTCAGTGTGGCTGTCTAGTAACTTATGATGTAAGCTAGACCAGTTTGCAGCCAACGCATATGAAAATGTAATTTAATGGAAACAGAAACCCTTGGATTTTAGGTATTTTAAAAAATTGAAAGTTAAAGCCAAATTCAGAATCTAGAAGGGCCTTGAGCAGGGCATTCAGCTCCCTTTTTCCTTGGTGGTTTTATGGAAGGTAGCTTTTATGTCCTTTGCTCTTAAGCACTCTTCCCATTTAAAGAGTTGAGATTACTTTGCTTTACCTGTGAAAGACTTGTCAAATCAATCCATTCTGATGACATGTGTTTTCCAGCACATCTGCATGGCTCAACACTTGAAGCAAGAAGCTAATTTTAATAATATTACGATTGACAAGAAAGGATGTCAAGAATGTCCTGAATATAGGCTCCAAAGTCACTGGCTACTGAAGTTAGACCATGGAGAATGCAGGGTTCTGTCCTATGGGCAAGTAGCCCTCTCTTCCCCAGCTCAAGTTATCCTTTCATCTTGGAAACTGAGCTTCTGTCTGCCCTAGCTGGTTCTTAGGCTGAGGTAGCTGAGGCCAGACAAGACTTAATCCATCCAAGACTGACTTCTTCCTGCCTGAGCCTAGAAATCCTTTCAACATATTCTGTTGGACCCTCAGGAGGAGAAATTAATCAATCTGTTCTTTAGAGGATTATGATACCTGGAAACTAAATGAAGGATAGCAGCAGGAAGAATGGAAAACATGCATCTGCGGAGAAGCAAATGAATGACAGAGGGCTGGCAGTTATTCCTGGAAGATTAGTATCTTCAGTTGCCCTGCAGTACATCAAGTAACTAAATAAATGCAACAGCCATATCCTGCAGATAGTGGGCTGAAGATGAAATCTGCAAAAATCTATCAATGTTACTGTTTAAAGTCTTTCCCTTTTTCGTTTCAGTTCCATTCAGTACCTGTTGTATCTTTTCAGTTTCTGTCCCGCTTCCATGTCACTTGCAACCTAGCTAATACCCTGTCACTCTCTTTCTCGTCCAAGTTTAATCCAGATTCTGAACTAAGAACAAATGGTAAAGAACAAAAATCTCAGTTCTCTCACAAGAGTTAGAAATTATATATTGTGTTAAATTTGAAACCAAAAATCCAACCTGAAGCTGCTCAAGCTTTGTACACTAAGGTATGAAATGAAACATGAACATAAAATCTTTTGTATGGTTTCCACGTGTGTTGATAAATGTTGGGAGCATGAGTGTGCTTGCCGTCTCTGGGATTTTCACTAATCACAGTGGCATACAGATTAGTGCCAAAGCACAGCTAATGTTGTTCAGGATTATGATGTACAAGTGGGAATCTAACCTGCAGAATATAGGGTTTGTTTTGGAGTGGTGGAGGTTTTCACTCAAGATACACACACATGCACACTACTCCTTAAAAGAGACCCTAGGATGATATTAAGATCACTTGATAAAAACTGTGAGAAATAAATTCTTATGATAATCAGGAAGTAATAGCTAATGTGTCATACAGTCTTGTGTAGATGGAGAGGCAAATCTAGGAACTACAGAATTTTGGGTAGAAAATATTCTGTCTTTGTGACAGATACCAAAGATAGTAGGGAAAGCTCTTTACATTGCTTTCTGTAAAGGTAAAAGGAACTGCCATATTGAAATCTTTCTTGCCGACATTTTTTCCTTCCTGACTTCTGTCAAGCTGCCCTAATGAAGAACTAGTGTTAAAGAATATTACTACAAATTTAAGATGCCTGCATTAAAAATTGCCTTGATTTACAAATGCTCATCAGAACCTGGAAATTGCTACAAAGTAATCTGAACTTTTAGAACTGAAAATATGGAATGTGACTGGAAAGTGAAACACTTTTGCAGATCATGGTAATATTATGTACTTGAATGAAAATAAATATACGTAATAATGAGAAATACCAGTCTCTTCTCACAGTTTTAAAGATTGTTGGGCAGTGTAAAGATCATAATCTGACAGATAAAACTACTTTTTATAAAATAAATGTTTTCGTTCATTTGAAAAATGTAAGCTTTTAGCTGTTTAGTCTATAAATTATATGACTTTGGTAAGAATTAAAAGATATTTTAATGCTATAGTGTCTGATACCTGCGTGCTTTTCAGTGGTTTGTTACTGCATTCATGTCTTTTACATAACTAAATTAATGTTATGATCAACTTAGCTTATTTTTTAAAAAAGTAGACTGTATTTTTGCTCAGAGAGCTGAACAGCAGCTATGAAGAAGGCTCTGATACTTTGTTCTAATTTTTTTTCCTATGTCATCCATCTAATTTACCCACTGTAGACAGACTGTAGCTTACAGAACACAGGCTCATTTAGTTAGCTAGAAATACCTGATTTCTGTTGCAGCCAGTTAAAAGGATCGGCTTCTGACCTCTAGTGTTTTGAATGTTGCAAGAGGAAGTTACAGCATGACTTCTCTTTTAAAAGTATGTTTGTAGAAAATGACATTGCAGGGTTCCTTTTTTTGGTGCTAAATGGAGGTGTGTGTGTGTTTGTGACTTTTGAGCTGAAAGTTCTGTAAAGGAAAAGTGAAGCTTATTTGCCCTTCACTAATAATGAGGATCTTAAAGCCAGGCTTATGCCTTACGTTCAGCTCTTCCATGAGCAAACTTGCATGTAAAACCATTCTGTGCGTTAACTTTATGGTGTTATTTATGGAATAAAAAGTAACAATAAAACCACTTAAATATGATGATACTGCATAATTCCCAATGTGGTATACTCTATCTGGTATACACTAGTAGCTTTTGGCTATTTGTGGAGTGTGAAACTTAAGGTAGTAAACCTTATTGCTTCTGCTGTTAACTAAGTTAACTTGGGAATGCCTGTTTCATGTCATCTTGCACACCCAGTTTGAATGCAAACTCAACTATTTATTATACTTTTATTTCAAAAGGGCTATGGTACCTATCTTCTATTTAAGTAAAACTTTGCTTTACTCTTGCTTTTTGGTACTATAATGTATTATTACATAGTAATTTGAAGTCTATAGAACAAAAGGCTTAATTGTAAAAGGGTTTCAAACAGAAGAGAAGGACTTAAATAAGCATTTCTCCTATATATTCCTGCTACCACAAGAGATCAGGTCATTCTCATTGTCTGGAATGTTGGGTTCTTACAGCAATTAAGTTTTTTGTGTATACAGATGTAGACAGTATTGTTTTTGGTCTGCATGTGAAGTTGCTTCTGTTTTGGTTTCTCCAATACCAATAATCATCCTTCTAAAGAGAGATGATGGTTTGTGGTGTGGAGGGCGGTTTAATCTATTTAGGACAGGAACAATTAGTAATGTTGTTAATAATTTTTGTGCAAATTTGAGCCATAGGTTGCCTTGGAAACTAGGTTCAATATTGAATTATACACTAAAGGATCTTGTGCCTCCCATGTTGCAGATTCTGTGAATTAATTGTGAATATGATAGTTGTTTTTTCAAGTAATATTGTAATGCATACCTTGCTGCAAGAAAAAGTCTGAAATTGGAGAAATTGCTTTGATATTTGAGCACTGTCAGTGTTGGCAGGTTGCAGCAAAATGGTTTTGAAGGTAGAACCTCTACTTAAAGCTTTTTGTCTTGTATTTTGAAGAACAGTCGACACCTTTCATTCTAAAAGGTATTTAAATTTGGTTTCCAAATTACTTTGAACTTGCCTGTTATTGAAATTAACTGTTTGCTTTCTTCAAGTATAATTAAAACTTCTGCAAAATGATCTATGGGTAGAAAAAATGGATATTCCCATTATGTTAGTATTTCTGTAATATATTGGTTGTATGTGACTTACAGTCAAGGTAAAGATTTATATAAAATCAAGGTCTTCTAAATCTGGTGGCTGCTTCAGAAATTACTCAGCTGGAAAAAAAATAACCCAATGCTGCTCTTAACTTACTAGTAGCAAACTTGGTAAAACTTGGGCTGCCTTCCTCATCAAGGGTGGTTATTTATCTCAGATCTGCCAAGTTTGCTTCAGTCATATTAGGATTCCCTTTATCAACAAGATGAAAGGTAGTGTTGCAGGCATTCAAGTGCAGATGGCACCTTCTTGAGCATCTTGAAACTTAAGACCTGCATTTGATTGTGAGGGAACTCTCACATTCCTCTTAATCTCTGGCTTTTTTTTTACTTGCCATTTTTCCTCTGTACCTCTCACAGTATTGGTGCTAGGGGACATACTTTGCTTACGCTCTCTGGAACTTCTGTACGATAGATACTAGAATATTTTGTCTTATGACAAAAACATTCAGGTGGTTAAAATAAGATTTTAAATATAATATATTGGTGAATAATTTGAATAAATTCTTTTTTTAACCAAAACAGAAAGAAGAAGGAAAAATTCAAGGGCAGCTTAATAAATCTGATTCTAACCAGTACATCAGAGAACTGAAAGATCAGATAGCTGAGCTGCATCATGAGGTAAGTGACAAATTACTACTGTCTTTGGTCACTTGGATCTTTCATCCTCTTTCATTTGTAGCAGGTTCTGTGTAGTTATTACAGCCTCAGTATGTGATTTTGTCAACATACATTACTTTAAATGGATGCAATAAAATTAACTCTTATATGTTAATCTTAATCTAGGATGTAGGAGAACAAAAATTTGCTTAGTTATATGATTTGACCTTAAATGAGATAAGCATTTCTTTTCCATTTTGTATTTTTTTCCTTAATTTCATGAGTTGGTCATATTTCATTGTGTTGCGTTTACTATTTTTGGAGCTGTGTGCATGAAAATAAGGTGCTTTGTCTTTATTTGCTACTACTTTTAAGGCTGTTTTACTCAAACTAAAATGAATTTTGCAGGTCTAAGAGGCCATGTGTGTTTGGGGGTTTTTTTGGGAGGGGGTTGTTCTTGATTCTGTGAGGATGAATTTTATGTGGTACTGTACTGAGATTGCTTAAAAAGAAAAAGGATGCTTGCTTAATATCAGTTAACAGATTTTTAAGTTTTAAACTGCCAAAACCTTCAACCCATGAAATTTCTGCCATCAAACTTCCTTGGTCTAATAGTTGTAGTAACTTTCTGTTAGTTAAAAAGATTAGAAGGTCATGAAACCGAAATGGCTTATGTAACTCCTGTGCTCACCGGCTCATTTCAGTTCATCCTGCATTGTGAAGAAATGTCTTTACCTAATCCTACACTGTGTGCAAAATGCTTGGTCATCTTTGCATTGTAGTCTGCTTCTGTTTCTATATACCTTCTAATACACACCTCTGATAGTGTTGCTTAAAACTGTAGTATTATAGAGCAAACCTAATTATTTGTTTGTTGACTTATTGCTGTTGTTAAATAAACTTTATTTAAGGGTAGGTAGTGTTTTCATAACAAGCTTTGTGGATTCAACATTTTAGGACTGATCCCCTGGGAGTTATAACATAGTGGAGGACCCTGGAATATTGTCTGTGCTATAGATTGAGGATAGTCTCTAGGGCCATCAGTCCAGAACCTTTACCAATCATTTATCTCACTTAAAAACAAATTTAAAAATCAATAATGTGCCCTTTTCCATTAAAGGACAATAACTAGCTTGCTTTATTCCTTATGAGAAAGTGGGTTGTAGAATTCCCAGAAAGCCAGATACTTTGCCTTATTTATTCATGATGCAAAATATACATATGTACTGACTTTTTCCTCTGCTCAGTGTAGGTTTAAAAGCTCAGGAAACGCTGCTTTGGAGGAAAAGTAGAATTACTGTTGGAAAGCTGTTGCATAATTTTCTCTATACAAGCATTTGTCATATGCCTGGCTGAACAGCTCAATTGTCAGGAAGGCATGGAATTGTGTACATGTTTATTGTGTATAACTTTATGTGAAGAGGTTGTATGACAATGAGGTTCGTTAGCTCACAGAGCAATGATAATTCTGAGTAATACCCGTGATTCCTAACAGTTAAGTCTGGACAAATCTTTATTAGAATTTCAATTTGACCGAAAGAAAATATCAGTTTGGTAACATGTGGATTTTAACAGTAGTAGGGTTTGAGTAATTCCATGTAGAAAAGCACTCCTCTTCCGGATGTGTGCTTTGTTCTAGCTTAATTTTTACTTTATAAAATAGGTAAACACTTTAGGAATGAAGTATCTCATTCTAGGATAGACAGAAACAGTAGGAAGAGAACTCTGTATGTAGTAGACAAATGCTACCTTTGCAGCATTTCTGAATGCTTCCTTACCAGAGTTTCTTAAAGCCTGGAAGTCCTTGTTTACTAATGACTTTTTTTTTTTCCCCTCTCCTTACTGTTATGTATCTACTTGTATAGTTTTTATTTAAAAACTTAGGAGGGAAAGTAATGCTTCATGCACAATCTTTTATTTTGAGCATAACCCACTGGGGCTGATTTTGAGATAATGTAAGGTTATATCTAAAACGTATGTAGTATTTATAGGTAAGCTGGTACTAATAAGTAATAATAAAGTCTTGGATTAACACAGCTGTTAAGTAAAGGACTTTGTTTGCAGTGTTTCCTTACAGTGCTCTCTGCTGTTTTTAACAGCAAAATCTGAATAAAATGTCAGTAGGCAAAAAAAACATTTGCCCTCAACTACTAAATGTTAGGATTTGGTGTACTTCAGTCAATACCAATTGAATAAACCTGCTTTTTTACATCTGCACTGAAGTGTCATCTTGTGTAAATCCATTAATGGCCATGCTCTTTGCTCTTTGAATCTACTTCTGCAAAAGCTAAAAGAAACGTTACAAATTTGCAAATTCATCTTCCTGAAGATAGTGTGATGGTGTATGTGACATGCTGACCACAACCTCCCAACTGGCTAACATGTACAAAGCACTTGTAAAGGGACCGGGTTCTTGGTGACTGCATGGTTACCATCTAATATATTGTAACTGCAGAACTTTAAACTGGACATAAATTAATGCAGAAATTACAGTTTAAGGCAGGGGTGGGATGGACGTGTGTGGAACAGGATTAAATGTCTTGCCATGGCTATCAATACTGATTCTGCCTATTGAACATTCCCCCCCCGGTACTGCTTTTTTACAGAACTTTACATCAGAAGAATTGCAGGTTCTCCATCTGAAGGATGGAACAAAATAATGAGTAGATCCTATACTGAATATAAGAACTGTAAACTAAGTCCTTATTCTGGCATTCTGGTAAACACTATTTCAAGTGTTTGGCTAGCACTCTGAATGCATGTGTTTCTGTATCAGTGGAACCTGGAGGAGCTAGATACTTTAATTCTATGCTGTGATATGATCCATCAGATGGTGATGGTACCAAGATACAGCAACATCACGATCCATTCTAATTGCAGAGTTCCAGTGAAAGGTCTGTTCCACCAGCGTTTGCAAGCCAGGCTAGTAGCCAGGAACACTAATGAGAGAATGACAAAGAGAGGTCAGTATTGCTGCATAGGGTCTAAAGCTGAATCCTCTCCACTAAAAGGTGTTTACTATGGCACAGGTGCAAAAGGCTGCTGCTGTGACACTGCTTGAAATAGTGGAGGACAATTTAATACTCAGATTTCAGATACTTGTCTCACTTGTTCAAGTGTGGTAACCTAAATCAGCTACAAATCAGAACTCTGCACATAATTTAAGATGATTAATTTTGTTTTTAAAACCTTTTGTTTATACTTTTAAAAATTGGCCTTTGTTGTAATCTGAGTCCATTGATTAATTTTGATCTTCCTTTTCTGAGCTCAAAATTTTGCGTGTGTCTTAAATATGGTACAGTTTACAGCCTAAGGACAAAGGATAATTTTATCTACTTTTATTACTCATCTGGGTATAGTGATGCTACAGTCAGTAATCAAATTATAAGATTTATTCACAGTAAATTCAAGTGGTTGTGTTCCTGAGTAAAACTGCAAAACTGTACTAGGAACTGGCAGTGTGGCATCCAAAACTGAATGAATCAGGCACATTTCTATTAAATTACGTAAAGAAAGGTTATGCCTTTTTCCCTACCTTTCAAATAACGTAAAAGAACTATAAATCATATTAATATATTGGATTTTTGGCCTGTTCTAACAAGATACCTGCCTGATTCCTCTAATACCTAACCACTGGATTCCTGTAGTATGGTAATCTGAATTGTATATTGACTACTTCACAGTAGGTTTTAAACTTGTATTTCTTGAACGTTTCAGGAGAGCAAACAGACAAAAGCTGGAGCTTTGAGAACACCGTAACAAGACTTCTGTTGTAGGCTTCTGCTCTATTCACACCATCTTAGGTCTACTCATGTGCAGGTCTTTGTACAGACTTGAGTAATAAAAGATGGGTTCAGAATCAAAATATTTAACATAAACTACTTCATTGTGTAACATGCTGAATTCATACTGAACTTCACTTAGAGCTCACATAAATCTAAATAAATGATTATTAACTTGCAATTTTAACTTTAGTAAATATGTCAACCATTTTTATGGTCATTCCCTAGAAAGTTACTGACCGTTATCCTTTAATCTTTTATACAAGCTACCAACATTTGAAGAACAGCTGGTAATGAGAGTCAGACTGCAGTATTTCTAGTTAGCCAGTAGCTAATCCTGTGAGAAGCTAGTGCTGCGTTTCCTTTCCTCCTTATTGTTTGAGTTGCTTTATTGGGCACAATGTTGTTAGATGGCTTTATTGTTGAAGGATGAAACTAGTGTGAAAACCTGAAATTTTGAGGGTTGTCACAGATTCAAACAGGAAGTCATGATGTAAACTTGTTCCAGAGCCTTTAATATGCACTGGACTTAAGACATTCTGCCTCTTCAGAAATTTGTGTCCTATTCAATTAATGAATTGAATTTTTTCCACCTTTCTTCCTCTATTTTCCTTCCATTATTAAGGGCTATCTCTACAGCATTCTTGACTTCTAGCTTAGTAGGACTTTAAACTAAAATGCTTTTCAGTTGTGCAGCCCTGATAGGCTGCAGCTTCTGTGAAGCAGCTTTTGTTACTCTTGTCAGTAAGTGCACACCCTTGGTTGTCCTGTCTCTGGTACAAGAGAAATAAGGCCTGATGAGTACTGTACCCTGTCGCTTGACCTTACAGTCAGTGTACTTTAACTGGTGTCACATAGATGCTATGATTATACAGGCACTGCAGGATTTGTACTGTGGGTTACATACCTGTCAGGCTGCACAAGGAGTGCTTTTTGGTTGCCTTTTGGTTACACACTGAAATGTGATGAAAAAGCCATTTTTGTGAAACATTTTTACTATTCAAGAGAGTATCCCACTTCAGTAGGCAGTGCTGAAGTAAAGCAGTTACTGTACATGGAAAATAATACATAGAATGTTTGGACTGTTACAATTTTCCATTAAGTTGAAGATTTAAGAAAAACAAAGATAAATCTTGAACTAGTTGCTACTCATTTCAACATAAATCACATACTGGGGAAAAAAAGGAGGGTTTTTTGTAGCTTGCCACTCTTTCAATTAAAACTGAATGGAATTAAATGATTTATAAACTGCTAAAGTTCTGCATTTTGTGCATTACCCCTCTATACATGCAGTCACTTTACATATATTACACAGCAGCTGTCTCTGCTTCCTGTTGGATGTTGCAAGGCTTGTATGTGTTACCTAGATTACAGGAGTGGTACAAAAGATTAGAATTGACATGCTTACCCACAAACTATGCTGGCAGACCACAAGACACCTTTGGAGACAAAAGCAAGTGGTTTCCAGTCTTACAGATTTTGTGATTTAGCACTGAAATGCTTAAGTTTAAATTGCATTTCAAATGAAACTTTGTAAAGTGTGTCATACTGCTAGCTGATTTTTGTGTCTCTTGGAATGCTTTAATGAGTTTGGTTTGCTGTTACATTTCAGTTTCTTATTTATATTATTACAGTATTTGAAATATAGGTTTGTTTTAATCTTATGACAGTTTTCATATTAACAGCTAAATCCTGCCTAATACGTAATCAAGTCTACAAAAGCAAGCTCCCCACAATTTGGGATTGTGGAGCATTATTTCATAAGGCTACGATTCTACTGTGTATTGGCTGTCTGCATTAGGGGACAGCTTTATGAAGGGGAGAAGCAACATGCAGAAACAGTGCTTCCTTCACTTAGCATGTATTTTTTCCTTAGAAAGCAGGAATGTGGATGTTGAAGATACCTCTTTAAAATCCCTCTTTAGCAATGTTTTCCTATATCTGAGGGATCCAGTCCTTCTTCTTTAGATCAGGAGCACTGGAAAAATACTCAGAGCTTACTGATGCCTTCTTTTTCTTTTTTAAAAACTATTTGTCATTTTTTGACATACAAATTATTCCTTATAATCCTGGCACTTCTTGATCTATATTCTTAGGTTAAAAAAAAACTTCCAGATATAAGGTTTCAGATCTCTATAGAGACCAGGAGAATTGTAGAGGAGAGAAGGTGATTCTGGGAATTCATCTGCGATTTTTGTCTTGGATTTGAGTAGAGCTTTCAGAAGATACTGGCATGCTTCCTTCCTATATCTCCTGCATTCCCAGGAGATACAAAAAACTGACTGAATTAGGACTTGACTGAACTAATGCTAAAAGCACAATAAATGTAAAGTTTATCAGGGAAGATAACTGAAGCAAAATAGCAAGTTTTGAAATAAACTGACTTGTTTCTTTGTACCTTTGCTTTTGCTTCTCATACTGCTCTAACTGTTGTCGAGTCACCTTCAGCAGACCATTTGTAACCCTAAAAGAGGAGAATCACCTAATTCCTACTCACTTCTGGTGTCTAGATAACATTACTAAATTGAAATGGTTGGGTTTTTTCATACAAGTAGTTTTGAAAAGGAGGTGTATAAAATATCAAAATGTAAGTGCAATGAAGTTTGTTTACTTTATTCCAGTGCAAGAATTAGAATATTCAAATGAAACTGGATGTGCATTAAAAAAGCACTAGCAGATATGGTCCAAAATTGTTACACGTACTAAATAAAATACATGTTAATACAGATTGGAAAAAATAACTGCCTGAGTTCATGGGGGAAAAATACCCAACCTGGAGATGCAGAGATGCCACGTATAATTAAACATGGGCTGCTTATAGGAGTTTGAGAAGAGTCTGGGAAAGTACAACAACATATTTGCCTATTGTTACATTCTTTCCCTGGCATTGACCAATATCAGAGACAGAATATGGTGCTAGTTTCTCTGTAATGAGATATATTTTTAACAAATCATTGCTTTAAGTATTTGTTTCAAGGATGAGATTGCTAACAAGACCGTTTCTGGTATTTGAATGAGAAATGAATCCTGATGTTAGTGTGGCACACTTCCAGTGGTTAGAAAACCCTGCAAACTGCCCATGTTAGCATGGCTTATGGAAAAAAACCAAGGTGACAGATGACTGGAACATTATTATTTCACCAAAATATTTTTTGAGGCTTGAAAAGGCCAGAATAGTAACTTCAAGATAAATTCTGATGATTGAATTCTTACATATTGACAATATAGAAAAGGGGAGTTTTTTTAAAGTATCTCCCATTTTCAGTATCTGAAAACTTGATGTCTAGTCAAGGAAGTAGTGACCACTAGTTTACAGGTCCATTCCCACATACATATAGTTTATCTGGAGGTGGATCTGATATTATGTTTTAAGAACCTAATGCAGTCAGTAAGGTTCTGATACAGGTGTTATCTCATGGTCTGATCTTGCTCCTGGTGAGCTAACATTTTAAGACTGGCTTAATGAAAAGAGATATAAAATTTGGAGATTAAATACTATGCTTTTAAAAGATTTTGCTTGTGTAAACAAAATTCAAGACACTTTAAGTAATTACTTTGAGGATAAATAATGCATTAGTTATCACCAAAGGAGTAATTGATAATATGGCCGAATTAGGGATACATTTTGCAATTTTGTTCAGCTTTCTAGGCTTTTACTGCTGAAAATAAAACAGAGAAGGGAAAGTAAACAGTAGCCATCAAGTGTGAAGGATTTAAAAAAAAAAAAACCCAAAAAAACAACCAACCCATCTACATAGGCTACATAATACAACACCTAAATAAGATTCAATGCACTACAGTACACAGGAGGAAAGTTTAAGCCATGTTAACAGTTTCTTTGGTCTTAAATATCAAAAAGTGGAAAACTGACATGGTAGGTAAGCTGTGTTTAAAAGCTTTAATGTGCCAAATTATTTCCCTTTTGTGGTTTTTTCTATTATTAGCTAATCATCTTAAATCAGTGAGTACAGTGAGTGGTTTTGATCCACAGTTTAGTCCAGGTCGTCCCCTGAGGACATGAGGGATTATCTTTACAAGCAGCTAAATGATGACTCTTGCATCAGCCATAGATGAGCACAGAAATGATGATATAGCTCGTGGCCAACTGGAGTAGCACAACACAGGCTGGCTGCTTCTAGCAGCTCCTGTTTCTCTCACAATAATAGCACCTGGGCTTGATGGTTGGATACCAGCAGGAAACATTACTCCTTTTCTCTGTTAATTTTGTTACTAGGCTTCCTTGGAGTCAAATTCAGTGCTTTATCAAATCTTCTCTTATCTGAAGAACCACTATACTACATTGAGAAGCAGGGTAAATAACTGAGCATCATCCTGCTGTGCATGGACTGCTGGTGTCCACCTATTTGGTTTGGATGTGCCTCTGCTGCAGTCAAGACTGCAGTGTGGGCACGTCTTTAACTTGAATGAACGAGTTGTATGTAGCTTTGCTGCATGATCGAGGTAGGAGGATTAACTGGGGAAAGTTAATTCCAGTTAAAGTTCAACCTACTAATTTTTTTTTTAAGTTCTCCTCTGAAGACATATTTATATGTTTTCATATATATATATATATATATAGCTAGCAGCGGATCAGATCATACGGGCAAATGAGAATGAGAGGCAATCGCATTTATCAGCATTTAGATATCTTGGAAACACAAATAGGTAACATTTCTTCCACTAGAACTAAGGAGAGAACAGCAGGTCTAAAAAGAGCTAGTATTCTGTAAAATTTATAATTGGATACAATGCTCTTTCACTCAATTTCTTGCCAACTTACTTTCCCCCCCTTTCTTCTAGGAAGACTGCACTATTTGCTTGCCATGTAGCACAGGCAGATGTATGTTTGTCTTTTGGCAATTGTCATTTTGCTTGTTTTCATAAAACCAACTAATCTTTGTTGGATTTATTTCAATCAATTTTTACACTGTTTTCACTTCATAGTTCTCACTAAAACTGTAAAGTTCGTTAAAAGTACTGTATTAACTCTTGCAAAGAACTTGTTTCTCAATACTGACTAGAATCACATTAACATCTTCTAGTGGTTTGTTTTGCTAGACAAATACTTTCAAAACATGTGGCGCTTTATAAATGTTTTCTTACTTGATAAGAGATGTTGTCCCTGAAAGGAAATATGTTAGCCCTCAGATTTACAAAGTAAGCATTTCAACTTGTGGTGGAAGTTTATAGCACAATAAATCATGTGCTTTTCTTTTACCGTATCTTGCAAGCACAGTTGGACAAGAGACCATCAGATTTTTCCCTCCCCACAAGTAAAGTTCTTGCGCGGCTGCTGGACAGCTAAAAATGTAGTTGCTTTACTAGTACGTGTCAAAGTTACAGAGCCTCTGTGCTGGCAGAGCCTGATTTAAGTGGTTGTGGTCAGTCTGAGGAACTTGTGATGTGATAAGATAGCATTTGTGAGGTCATGTGGTTTGCAAACACCCAATCTAATGTAGCAGCTTTGTCTACACAGGATAGTTAAATATATACTATATGCTTTAGAAAAGTGAATTGCTTTATTCCTTTAATGTAGCTTGTCCTTGAAAGTCAGAGATGTTCTACTGGCTTGATTGTTACAGAAGTGGGCGGCTGAACAGACTGGGAGTCTTAATTCTCCAAATAACTTTCTCCAGTTTAGTTACTCTGGCCTTAATAAAATAATTAGCTTTAGAAATTCTGGCTTAACTAAGCAATCACCAGGCAGAAGCGTTATGGCACAGTGGAATCCCTGTATATTTTATGAATATCGGTTGTTTAATTCAATTAATTTTGAGTGGATGTTCATGGTGTAATTAACACAGACATACTACACTTGCCCAGAAAGGTATGATTGATTCCAATGATGGTACTCCATTCCACAAATCTTTGGCCACAAACTCCATCTTTGTGTCAGGTAAGGTTGACTCCTCTCCCTTTCCCCAGTAACACCACCATCAACAAGATATCTTCCATCTCTTGAGCATGAAGGAAACCTCTAAATGCGAGCAGTATAACCAGGACAGTGATGTAGTCTGTCCTCAAACAGAACAGGTACCACTTTGTTAATTTTCATGAAGGCAACAGTTTTAGGTAGGAATTTAACTATTTCACTGCCACAACAGATTATATTCAGTGATAAAATAAATTAAGATTGGTGATTGTTCTCTTTCCAAACACTTCCCATCCCTCTTCCCCCCTGCCTTTTTTTTTTCCTAACTATTCTACTGCATCAAAGCTGCAGATCTGTGTTGCTGAGCAATGTACTAGTTCTTGATTGCAGCACTGGATGAAAATAGCTAGCTTAACTACTTAAACTCTAAACAGGGTCTTAGTATAGTTGTCTGGATTGCCAAAGTGAGGAAACTGAATATAGATAAAGTTACTTCATTATTGTGGAAATAATGCTCTTCTCTCAAGTTTTTACAAGGAAGTGTAGCAAGAGGACAAGGGGCAATGGTTTTAAATCAGAAGAGGGGAGATTTAGATTAGATTAGACATCAGAAAGAAATTCTTTACAGTGAGGGTGGTGAGGCACTGGAACAGGTTGCCCAGGGAAGTCATGGATGCCCCATCCCTGGAAGTGTTCAAGGCCAGGCTGGATGGGGCTTTGAGCAACCTGCTCTAGTGGGAGGTGTCCCTGCCCATGGCAGGGGGTTTGGAACTCTATGATCTTCAAGGTCCCTTCCAACTCAAACCATTCTATGATCTGTCTGCTGTATAATTAGAGCCATGTCAGAATCCATCCTATGTTTCTGCCTATACATCAAGTTTTGGAAATTGAAAAGTACAGGGATTGATGTTCTACTGGTTTGAATTTATCTGAGTAGTTGTTCCTTGCAAAAAAACTTTGTTAGTTGGCACCTGCGTATGGTTGCTGTATGAGAAACAAGCTTAGGAGAGGAATGCTACATAACATGCTTGTAATATGTCTCTGTAAATGTATTTGAATATAAGTGGGGCAAACAGTGGAAATGTGGTGGTACTCCTCCTAAAAGTCTCTCAGAATGGCCGCCAGCACAGATGAAAGTAATTATTGCAATCAGAGGCAAAAAGAAATGTTACTTAGTGTATTTAAAAGTGCTGAGTTTAACTCCTGCTTTAGAAGGACAGAGTAAAAGTGCGAAATGATCATTTCCTGTAACTGTTGCCCTTAATGGGTATGTTTTCAGTCTCTGTATCAGCCAGTACATTCTATTCTAATGCTTGAGGTTTCAGTAACTTTTGTATCTGTAGATGCATGCTTTAGGGAGAAGGAGCATTGAAATTTAGGTAGTTCCTTGGATATAATAATTGTTGTACATTGAGTGTGATCATGCTGCTGTTTTGAGGTATTTTTGTTGCAGTGTCCTCACTTCAAATAAACACTTTAATTAGAACTTCTTGTAGGAAGAGTTTCTGGGAACTTTCTTTCTACCTACTAACTAGTTATTTATAGAAAGTTCTCAGGGCTAAGTTAGAACTTTTTTTGGAACTGCATACAATCTCACTACAACAAACTTGTGAGATCTTAGAAAAATTCCCTCAACAGATAAAATCTGACTTAGTTATCAAAGACTGATTTCTTTTGAAAATAGTTTAAAAGTTGGGTACTTCCTTAATGCTGTTGCTATTTCAATTGCATATTTGATACAGAACTTCAAAGTTTAATTTGATTACATGACACTAGATCAAAACCAGATTCTGTAACCATCAGTGATCAAAAAGTCATGACCTCCCATTGATCGCTTTATTGGCTTCCTGTTCTGATTCACTGGAAACCTTCTGGTCTGAACACTTCTGGTAGTTTTAATCTTTGTCACGTTTACAATACAGCAGACTTGTCTATGGTAAAACTGATATACAACATACGTTTATCATCATATTTCCTTTTGATTCAAGTGTTCTAACTGATAATGTTGAAAAACCACTTTTAATAAAAATTTAAGTCAGGAACTGTAACAATACATTCAGAGCAAAATAAATAGCACAACTAGTTCAGATTTTATTTAAACTTCCTGACACCTACAGGCATTTTGTAAAGTACCTTGTATTACTGTGAGACTGAATAGGACTTACAGAAGCTGGCAATTTAAAACAGAGGGCAAATAGTTAAGTACTATAAAACTCAGAAGCATTAAATGACTTAATCTTTGAAATTTCTTGCTGCTCTTTTGCTTTTCACAAACCATTGCTCAAACTCTGCAATGGTTTGAACTGTCTAGTGATACAGTCAGCAAAGTTCACTTGAGATAAGTACTTCAAGTTGTGTACCAACTGTTACTCTGGGACATTCTTTTAAAAGTACAGCTTTCAAAACCAAAAATAATCCTTTCCTTAAACAGGAGAATTTAGTAGTTAATCCCGTATGTGAGCTTGGATTCCAAAGAGTTACTGATGAGTAGGGCAGATTAATCTAATGTTGTGCTACCTCATAATTTGCTTTTAATCCCACTATAGATGACCTGCCCCCCCCCCCCCTCCAAAAAAAACCAAACCACTACCACCACCAAAAAAAAAGTCTCAGTCCAGAGACTCTTTGGGGTTTTATCTTTTCAGAACAGTAGCCATATTGGTACAAACAAAATAAGCAGCCTAGGTCCATTTGGGGTATAATACTGTCATTCTCTGCTGTTCTGTTTGGCCTCACACAAGGCTTATCAAGCCAGGAGTTTAATACTGGCTCTGACTTCTGATCAGCTTCTGTTGCCTGTTTCAAGGTGTTTTGCTGCAATTGCTGTAATAAGTGGCAAGTGGACAGATCATACTGCAATTACATTAGATGGAATTAAATTTATAAACTCCAGAAACAGTTGTAGTGTTTTGTGAATCAAAAAGTTCAGACACACGTAAAGCCCTGGAGACAATCGAATATAGACAGATCAGTCTTCCTACAACTCAGTTATGCTGCAAATCTCTGAACCGTTCTGCCATACTGAAACTAATCAAGAAAATTAATTTTCTCTATTTGCTTCTTTCTGCTTGTCCTAAAAACCCTAAAAAAGTAAAATTAACTTTTCTCCAAGATTAATTTCATTACACTTCAAAACAAGGAGCCAAATATTCTACCAAGTCCTCTAAGAATTTGTCAACTGATTTTTATCTTGGTGTGAGCCAATTATAAAATTGTTTGAGGGAAAGATCAGGTAATGCTAGGAGGTAGCAAATACAGCTCTGAACTCATCCATTCAAAGCAGAGCTAATTTTCTTTAGGAAAATATTTTATAGTTTATATTGTTTAGAAATACTTTTTGCAGAAACCAATGAACTTATACTATTCTAGAATCATCAGCTCTTGTCAAGAGTTTGTTGTTGATTGTGCAGGTTTCCTGTTTTAGTCATGCTAAACTCAGTCCCAAATAAATGGCCAAATGTACTAAAGTCTTGAGTATGCTAGAGTGCAGTTTTGCCCTTCCTACAAGGCCTGGCTAACAATTTCATCTAAAAGGTTGTTGCTCAACTCCCTAAAAATCAGAATTTTGTTTATCTGACTGAAACCTTTCCTCGGTGAAACTTTTTAAATGATGAAAAGAATTTCCACATGTAAAGGATATCAAAGACAAAACTGTTATTTTAGAAAAAAATAAATTAGGCTCCATGATAAATTAAATGTTTAATAGTGATTTATTAACTACTCAGCAAAGGAAGCAATTTTGCATACAGATTTTGAAATGTTCTCACTGCATGTTATTTGTAAACATGATCAAGACATTTCCTGCTTTAAGTCACACTACCAGCAATTTCAGTTTGCTTGATTTTGCTTAAGTAGTCTTATTTGTTAAATTAGTCTCCGATTAATATCTTGAGTACTGCCTTATGAACATCACTTTTGGGGGTTGGGGAAAAGGCAAAAGCAAAGACAGGTCATAAAGCTTTGTAATGGTGATTCCAATGTACGAAACACCAAATTTGTGTTAAATCTCCACCCCTGACCTTTTCAGGAAAACTCTTAATAATTGTAGTTTAAATGAACTGCAAAGCAAAAAAGTGTTTTTGACCATCTTAGTGTTGTAGTAAAATTTTGAAATGGTTTTTCAGAGTGTTTTAATGCATTTTTAAATGTATTCACTTCCTTCTCTTCATGACTTGTCAACAACCCATTAGAATGTGTTGAACAACTTGATTTCAACAAAATCTAGCTAATTTTCTGGAATTTAAAACATTTTTACACAAAATTAAATCTCAGGCAAAGGAGCAGTAGAGAGAACAGCATAGTAACATTTCCTATTTGAGAATGGTCTGTTGTATCAACTTCTAAATAGTTAGATATCAAGCTGAAGCAGATCATCTTTAGGAAATCTAAGAAGACTTGTTTTAGAAGAGTTTTAGAAGTTGTTTTAGAAGAGTTTTAATCTTAATATTTTAAACTTACAAGGGGAAAAAAAAGACAACTGTGTGAAATCAATAAATGAAGATGTAACCTATTTCCTGAATATCTCTACTAAGGATACCTCTGATTTTGCAGATCCCTTTCCCATCTGCCTGTAACTGCATTCTTTCAAACAGTGAGTCTGTGGTATTAGGGCCCCTTCCTCAGGAGGCACAACAGTGATTGGGAGCAAGCAAAGTAAATGGGAATTCCTGGATTCAGCATCTGATGGTTTGGGCTTCTTGAATCATCAGTAATTTCCAAGAATGACCCTTGTCTGGCATTGCTCATGGCTGTTGTACAAGTTAATAACCCTAATTATGGTTGCATTTGTAGCTATGGCTGTAGAAAAAGAACCTTAATGTTAACTGCAGTGAAACAGGAAATTCACTGACACTGAAAAAAAAAGCCACAACTTTGAGCTTTGTCCTAATAGAGTTATAATGATAACACATTTCTAATTCAGCATATCTTCAAATTTATTTTTAAATTTGTTAGAGAATGTGTCACTGTTTTGAAACAAAGAATGCTGTCATATTATGTGCAATATGTGTTGTTGACTTATTTTACACGTAATCTTGAGAGCCATACAAGTTGTGAGGGAGCTCTCAAAAGACTATCCTCGTTGCATACAATCTACATGTTTGGGTAAAAACTGTCTCGTGCTTGAGGAAAATTAAGTTTTGTGTTAAACTTTTTTTTCTTGCAGGACATATTAAACCATACTTAAGCTTTTTTCAAATCTCAGACTTTTCAAGATGAATAAGCAATGGCTTCCTTAAAAATGCTCTGATACAGCCTGTCACAATGCATGCCTAGCAGTCCCTTTCATATAAGGAAGCTGATTTTGTTGGGCAAGTTTAGAAACCCTATTTGCATGGTAGCTGTACAGCCATTAAACTCACTAAGAATTGGTTTAGATGATGGATTGCTAATATTAGTTTCTGCAACTATCCATTTAGCTCATGTCTCCATTTGCACAGTGTTCATGGTGTGATGGTTTCAGTATGAATATGCTCACTGTGGAAGTATAACCGTATACTTAAAAATGGGCTTCAGAGAGCTTAAGGTATTTAAGGAGTTGCTTGTGTTCAGGGATGTGAAAAAGTAGCATAAAAAGGTCTGCAGCCTTAACATTGTTCACTCTTTTTGTTTGTGTTTGTCTCTGTGTGTGTATGTGCAGAAATGCTTCTGCATTGTAGTACCTACTGGACTTAAGTATTTGGGTTGATATTTGTCTCCCAAATGGCAATGTATTTTCAATTAATTCAGTCTGAGATACTGCAGCTTCTTAATTTTCTGAGATAAGTACTTTTCCAAAAGAAGTTACTGGGAGTTTTCTTAAAGAAGCAGTTCCATGTCTTAAACTAGAGTGATCTCAACACAGTGGGAGAGGGTCAGCAGTAAGTAGTAGTCAACTGCTGAGCATTACAAGGGATCCCATTAGATGCTGTGGATCCTTAGTCCTAGAAAATTTTAAGAACTTAAATTGCTTTTATTCATGTTAAATGTTATTACAATTTTGTAGATCATAACTGATACTTTTAATTGGCTTGTAATTAGATGGTGAGTTTTAAATCTCTCTTTCCATGTTGACAGTGGTTTTTCTGAATAACAGGAGAGGTATTTGAAAATGCTTATGACTTGTTTCTCTTCAGCTAAACGTGGTTAGATCATACTTTCAGCAATATTCTAGTTTTCCTTTGAATCATGTTTGGTTTTTAAGCAGGAAATCTTACTAAGACTTCCTATTGTTACTAAGGTGGAGACAAATAAAGAGGGAACTCTGATTTTTATATTCCTCTTGCTGTAAGTAAAAGCATTGATAACTCAGTATATTTATTCTTTACATTTAACATACTGCTTTCTGACAAAACCAATTTCATCCACCCAAGACAGTGGTCATATTTTTATCACATTCTGATCTCACTTGTGTATTGCTTGCTTATCTTACTGTGAGCAGATTGTTTATTGGCAAGCTTTGTTAAAATTCTTCTTTGCTTCACCAGAATTGAGTAAATTTCAGGACTTAGTTACTGAAGCTTTTTAAAGGGAGTAGAAAGTAACTTTTTAAGAAAGTAACTTTTTAGTTTGACTTATTTCCACCGCTTTTCCTAGCTTTATAAACACCTCCCATGTTATGACATAGAAATGTCTCCCAGAGCTCAAGTAGGACTCTTTCATAAAGTTCCACTTGAAAAATTGACATATGTTCTCTATTTTAAAAAACAAAGGGGCTTATAAATATAGCTTGCTTGCAACTGACTAGCACCCTTCAAACTGTTCTATGATTTAATATGGAAGAACATTTGAATTGTACTATAACTTCTAAATTTCTTTTTACTGTCTCTCCCTTCATGCCTGGCTTGATGAGGCAGTCAGCATCAGGTAAGAAAGTTTTTTCTGAGGTTGTAGGATCTGATTGCTAGCCTTTCTTCAGCTCTACTGAGCTTGTGAAAGAACACTGTTACTTGTTAAGAGTATGTAAAATTAAAATCTTCATATGGTGAACAATAGGACATACAGTTTGTCTTTAAAATGCTGAACTCGTTATGTACAAGAAGGTATATAAATGCAAATATTAAGATTCTGTTCTTGATTTGGCTGGCTTTTGAAGGGATAATGATGACATAAGGTTTTGTCCCATAATGTTATTAACTCTATGAAATGTCCTAAATATCATATGAATGTGCTGTAGTGAAAACTGTGTTGAAGCTGCAGTCCATCTAGACAATACGACCTGGTTTTGAGAATTAAAAGCAAAACATGTGGGTTTACCAGACCTGGTTTTTTAACAGATGTGATCAGATTGAGATTCTTGCAAAAATGAAGCAGTAAGAAAAAAGCCAAGGTTCACCTGAATATTACTTGTCAAGGTGACAGAGGTCTGATTCCCTTCACGTGAAGGAGAGCCAAACCCAAAACTGAGAGGAATTAACCAATATTGGCTCTTTGTACAAAAGAGCAACAGAATTGACAAGCCATGGGATGTAAGTGTATTCTGCTTAACATTGCTGCAAGAAAAGGGGCTTTTTCCTTCAGGTGGAATAAGGACAGAGTGGAACTAGGGTTTGGGGGAGTTAGTGATAGTGTGGTGTTTGGGTTCCACCAAACTTTCCCTGCCCTCACAAGTCCTTAGCTGGATTTCCCATTATCTTGATATGCTTAGCTACATGAATGACAAGATGTGGTGTAATGTTTACTTCTTACTTGAAACTTTTTTTCTATATTCAAATAAAACACTGATGGCAAGAATCTCAAGAAATCTCTCTTAAAAAGGTGACAGATGAACTTCAATATTAGTAAGGTAATGCGTCGCTTGCAAAATCTAAGCCATACCTACACAATGGCAAACACAGAACTGGTAGTTACAGATCAGGAAAGGTATTTTAGAGTTGTTGCTGAGAGTCCTCTGACATCATTGTCTCAGTGTGCAGCAGCAGCCAGAACAGACAAGACAATGTTGGGCATCAATAGGAAGTATTTTAAAAACAAAATAACAGGTTTTATATTGCTATTACAAAACCTTGGCGCAGGGCTGGTCTTGGTACCTCAAGATGGATGTAGAAAGTTTAAAAAAGGTCTGTAGGGAAGTTAAAGGGCAACTAAAATGGTCAGTGATCTTGAACACTGCTTGTTTTTGAGAGGCTAAAAAGGCATCAGGCTCATCTGTGTTACAGAGAAGGCTGAGCGAGGTGTTATGATGTAAGTTTCAGAATCATGACTGGGGAGATGCCTTTCACCACTTGTTTCTGCATTACTACAATTCAGAAGCAATTCCTGAAATAAGTAGATTAGCTTAAAACAAATAAGGGAATTACTGGCACAGGAAGCTGTGGAGGTAGACAGCAAATAAATAAAAAACAATCATCAGTCATGGACAACTGGTCTATAAATGGATACTGAAACAACTAGGAAAAGATGCACTCTCATATCTGCTACAACAGTTTCTGGACCAGTGAGTGGGGTCTTGGGAATATGAAGGGAATGAATTGCAAAAAATGGTCATATTCACATGCTTTCCCTCAAACCAAACAACATGAAAGTCCTATTGTCATTATTGGAGACAGACTATCAGGCTGATGTACAATTGCCCTGAGTCAATAGGACACTTCTTATGTTCCCATCTTGAAAAAAGGTGCTGCTTTTTCTCTCAGAAATTTTGCTAGATTGCCAAGTTATGTGAGAGTACAAAACTTCCCATTTTAAGAAATCTCTATTTTAGAGCCTTAAGTTGGCATTATCCACTGGTATCTAATTGCATTGGAGTGCATGCTGTCTACGAGCTGTTCCAAATGCTTTGAGAAGCCTTTACAAAGCCTTTCTGCTGCAACAGAAATTTCAAGATGATCGGGCTCCTTCAGAAATGCTCCTGAACAAGCATTAGAGATGCCCCTCAACTATCTTCAACTCTGAAACTAAACAAAACTGAAATTAGTACAGAGCTCTTCCCAACCTATTCTGTTGGATACTTTTAAATTCCTGAAGCCTAGATGCTTTCATTGACACTCATGTTTAGGAAAAAAATTAAAAGATGCAATTCAGATTCTACCTTCAGTTGAAGACCAACTTGGTTTAAGTATTTTCAAGATTAAAGTGACAGATTTCTGATTCTAAAATAAAAGTAACATTCTGTTGCAGACTAAGTTTTGTGGTAAATTACTGACACCATGTAAAGGCATTTGGGTCGAAATGCCAGCATTTACATTTTTAAGAAGTGCGGTATTTTGGCAGGCAAAAAGTATTTCAGTTTCTCAAACTCAGAATGGCTGCCATAAGAACAATAATATGCATGGCAAACTGGCCATGCTTTTTGCACATGTCACTGAATTGTGATCGATCTACCAGGTTGGAATGGACCCTGGACGGCCTTTAGTCCAGCTGCCTGCTCAAAACAGGATTGACACTGAATTCAAAGCAGGTTCTTCAGGGCTTTGTCAGTTGGGTGTTAAAACTCACTGAGGATGGACAATCTACAGTCTCTGAACAATCTGTTCTAATTCCTGGTAGCAATTATTTTGTCTTTGTGTTCAAACACAACCTTGTGGTTTGTGTTATGATTGGTCTCTCTTCTGCCATGCATTTCAGTAAAGAACCAGTTAGTTCTCTCCTTCAAGATGGAGGAGCTTATTCCTACTTGGAGGTGGACCTCTTAACTGTCTTGGTGCTCTCCTACTGAATCTACTCATTACTATCTTATACTGAGGAAGGAGTGAGGTAGCAAGTGCAGATACAAGTGCCAGATGAGAACCATTTTCCATGATGTACTGGCTATGCCCTTGTCACTGTTAGCCTTTGTCACTGCTTGGGGACACTGCTGATTCCTGTTTACCCTCTGTATGTCTGAAAAGGGACTACAGTGTCCTCTTGCTTTCCAGCCTATTGATTCCCATAATGCAAACAAATTCTATGCTACAGTGTTTGTCTGTGCTTCTGGCTGAGATGGCCATTTTTCAAGCAGAGAACTTATGGAACTATATGACCAATGATAGGCCTGTTGCTTACATTCTCTACAGTGCAATCATGTTTCTTCCTAGCAGTCTGGTTCCCCTTGGATGTGAGGAGTACTTGAGAAAAAGGACGAGCAAGTGTAAAGATGCAGGTCAAAAGCAGTATTTCTGGAAGGTCAGAGATTGTGCATCTTTTAGTTAGAATAACAAAAGATAACAATGCACTGTTTTCCCGGACTTACTTTAGGAATTGGCAAAGGCTGTGTCTATTCATGATTTTTTTTCACCAACAGCATTTTCCACAGATTCTCATTTGGTGCTTGGAAAGGCAACTGCCTAAAACCATGATTTTGTCATGTTACCTAAATATATTCATCTAAAGGGTATCGTGTTAAAGTCTTCTGGAAAACAGCTGAGGTCATTGGCTTGGCTTTCTGAATGTTCAAAACAACTAACGTTGAATATCAGCTTTATAATTTCAGGTGAACCAATGGCTTAGCTGTGCAGACCTGAAAGCATATAATTTCTTACTCTAATATGAAATTCCTAGTTACTTGTACAGCAGAGCTCTTTCTTCTGTGGTGAGGGTGGAGAGAAATTGTTGGGTTTCATTTTGTTGTTCTGTGTTTTTATTTTCTTTGTGACTAAAATTGATAGCTGTTTTGGAAACTTCATATGGTAGCTAATCTGATCATATTGCAGGATACTTTTAGAGATAATATTTGTAAATAACACAATAACCTCTGTATCAAATTTTCTGTATCTAGGCACATAAGCTAGTAAAAAGTATTTATTCCACGTACATGTTCTGTCTAGTATTTGGCATACACTGATTTTGTTTGCATCATAAATTTGCTGTACAAGTGTGGAACCTTCTGTTTTGCTTGCCATTACACAAGCAAGTTCCTTAGGAAACAACAGCAGCAGCCTATCTGTATGTGAAGAAAATGCAAAAACCTAACATTAGTACGTGTGGGTACACCAAGATTTAGATCTATAGCATGTACCCGTGTTCCTAACAGGGATGTTTTGATATGTATTAAAAGCTGGAGCTTTTACATGCCGTTAACATCTGATTTGATGGCTTCTAGCATGATTATGACTCTTGTGATCTTTTTTCTACTCCTTTTTTTATTCTTATTTTTGCACAAGCCCATGGTAAGCACAGAGATTCCTTCTTCCCCCAGATGGACAGGTAAAATCTTCTATTGGTGTCAGTAGCAAGGACCTACATGCTACCTTTTATTTATCAAAGTGAATATTACTGCAGATTTTGGAAACGTAAAAATAGATTTGTGTGAAGAAGCTCTTCAGGCTTTTTCTTTCTGTTTTTCAGGTCTCTGTTACTGTGAAAAGTCACTTACAAAATAGCACCTGGTGCATCTTCCTTTTTAAGCTTCCAGAGTGACATTAGGAAGTTCCTGTAATATATTTTTAATTGTTTTTTGAATCTGTAGGATTTTTTAAACTTAGTCATAGACTGTCAAACTGACCCTGAGATAGTTGCTACTAAAAGCTAACAAAAATGAAATTCTAGAAAAAATAACTCCAGGAATGACTTCCATGAGTTGCAATTATTTTTGCTAAAGTAACAGGGAAATTGCCAGACTTCAGAGCTTTAGGTTTTACTTTTTAATAGCTTGAATGCGTGATTGCAATAGTTGTAATACTCCACAGCGTATTTTGAAAGAAAATGGTTTAATTATCTGTCCATGGTCTAACAATAACTTTTGTCCTGGTTGACATTCTCTTAAAATTGAAACTACAATCTGTTTATGCCATATAAAGAGAAGTTTCTCTCATACTTCTTGATCTGAAATCTCATTGTGTCTGAACTAGATAATGAAAAGACACTTCATCTTGCAGTACAGATAGAACTAAGCATATTTTCTGATTTGTTTTCTTTCGGTGACTGGGTGAAGCTGGCAATATTCACTTGGGACTCTGCTCTTTGTGACTGGGAGAGGGCTTTGCTCAAGTGAGAAGTTAGGTGATAAGGAAAAGAATGGAGCTGTAAAAGTTAAGATGGGAAGGACAAAAGTGCCATCAAAATAAATAGGTCAGTCTAGAAAACTAACTATAAACCATCCTCATGGGGATATTAAGATGCAGTAAATAGCCTGGAGGAATCTGTCATTAGTGATTCTAGATGCCTTGATTATTGAGCCTGAAAACTGAAATACTCTGGAGGTGGAAGGAGAATTCTGGAAAATTCCAAGTACTATTTAAGATGTTCTTTTAAGGTCTCTGCTTGGGCACTTGGAAGTGTGAAGTCACTCTTCTGATTTCATCTGAGTTTCAAAGTGATCATCAAATATACTACTTCTAGATCTAGCATTTAATGTAATCCATTAAGAGTTCAATTAGATATTTCTTGGAAATGTGGTGGGTTTCTTTTGGGTGGTTTTGGGTTTGTTTTTTGTTTGGGTTTTTTGGTTTGTGTGGGGTTTTTTTTTTTTTTTTACTGCTGGACTCTCTGGCTCTGGTTAACTGTTAACTTCTGCTTTTTCTAACAGATCAAATGTCTAAAAGGCCAGAGAGACTTCTCAGACCAACCCACTTTTGATGGGATTCATATCGTCAACCATTTCACAGGAGATGATGAATCATTTCATTCTTCTGATGAAGATTTTATAACTAACTCCATACAGGAGAGTGGGGTGAACTTTCATCTACGTAGGAGGACTGGTCACATGGCTTTGGATCACACAGTTGGAGACAGCAGTGACAGTGATACTGAGGAGAGTGCCCTTCAGACTGGGAATTCAGACAAGATGGTTTCCAAGCAGAGAAGAATGGAATCTTACTCTACTACCGTGTGATTATCACTATGACTAGCGTTGAAGACTTTCATATTTCTTTAAGGGTGAAATTGTCAGACAACTGAAACTATCCAGCAGTTAGTTTAGGTAACTATTGGATCTGGTCTGGCCTGTGATAAATATATACATGTACTGTCTATCTGCCTTCTCTCGTTGCCAAATCTTACTAGTGATATACCATTGCCATAAAACAGGCTGGGAAGAAGCTGATGGATGACAGTTCTGACAGTATTACTGAATGTTCCTTGGTTTAGAAACTGCAAATATATCATTTCTTTAATGCCTAAGAACCATTTTTGCTGTTCACAAACACAGGAATTATTTTCCTTAAAAGAAATTGCTCTTGTGCAATATTTTATGCTCTGAACAAATGTGTATGTTTTACATTGTTATCCATTTGTGATCAAGATGGACCCTAGTAAACCATCTGATCATGACACATATATATATATATATAAAATTATCTTATACTTCCTGATTACTTTTGGTTTTACTGAAGTTATTGGATGCTCATAGAAGGCTTGAAAGAAGAGCCTTTATCTGTACTACTTCATATATGCAAATAATGGTCACTAATGTTGTAAAGGTGTTTTTCACTGTTTTCACTTAAATCTATGTGCATCTGCTTTTGGTGTTGCTAAATAATACCTGGTCTGAATATGTTAATTACAATAATGTTTATTTTGTACATATTTATATATCTACACCAAGTTGAAAATGTACATTATACCATTTTATATGAGGAATGTAAATGTTGCAATATAACTGTCTCTGGTATTCTAACAGGAAAATGAATTCTGTATATACACACTAGAAATGAATTACTAAATAAAAGCAAAACACTAACTTTACATTAAGTTTCAGCCTAGCTACACTAACAGGTTTGTGTCAGAAATGCTTGTT
Source organism: Scolopax mira (assembly GCA_004320125.1). Lineage (NCBI taxonomy): Eukaryota > Metazoa > Chordata > Aves > Charadriiformes > Scolopacidae > Scolopax > Scolopax mira. The sequence goes on from BJBW01006614.1 coordinate 115,507, forward strand.
CAAAACACTATTGACCGAAATCTTTTACCTTCATGTATATGTAATGAAAATAAATTTTTCATGATTTAACAAGGTTGCAGCATTTACTGTTTAGTCACTTCTAAGCTACGGCCCTTGGTTACTGCAGTTACTTGCTGGCTCTAGATTAGAGTTGTAGTTCAAATAAGGTGAAAAATTATCCATGTCTTACAATTAGTTCTAATAAAGGTGTAGTCTGTGCATAAAAATATGTAAGTTAGTTCAAACATCTTAGTTTTATATTGCAGAGCTATCTAGTAAATAAGCTATTGTTACTAAATAGCTGTGATTCACCACAGAAGTAAGAGCTGAGCTGAGCATTGTTCTTTCACACTCTCCCGAAAACTGAGATCCAGTAAGACAGCCCTAGCTTCTTGAACAGAACAAGATATTCAACTGTTGTCATATGCCCTCTCAGACACATTCTAGTCAGGAATATTCTTAATGACAGCTATTATTGCCATCCTAAATAAACAATCCATAAGACTTCTTTTCACAATGTTTGCAACTGTTACATTAATAAAGAAAAAAAAACAAGCCAAGTTGTCTGATAGCACAAATGTTGGCTGTCTTGCTATCCTTAAGCAGCAGTGTAGTTGTTTAAAATTGCAGAAGTGTGGAAGCATACTGCTGAATGCGTCTGCTAGACCTGCTAGGCATTTCCTTTACTTTTATTTTGAATGTGTCCTCAGAAAGAAAGAGCACAACTGAGGAGATAACAAATATTCAAAGAATGATAGGGAAGGCAGCATGGAAGGAGCATGTTCTGGGCCTCTCAATAGTGTCATCTGCCCAGGTGCAACCTAATTTAAATCTTAATGCGAGTGGAGGACAATTCCCAATTTACTGATTTCTGCACCTCCTAACTACTTTGGCAGTATTTCTGCCAAAATTTCGCCACATCCTACTAGCGAATATGGAATTCCCAGTATAGCCTCTGGAAATTGCCATCTCTGAGGGGGTTTAACTGACTGATTCTGATCCATGTTGGAAACTTCATGTATGCAAAACCAAAGCAGAAGTACTTTTGTTCACTAATAAGTAATGGTTGCATTTTATTTTTTTCCCCTTGCAATGAGCACCTGGTAACTTATGTTTGCACCTGGATAATTGTTCCCCTAGAGGAGAGGTGACAAATGTCTTGTTACCTGTCATCAATACCAGCTGCAAGTCTCTCTTAGAGGTAACGTTCTGTAATAAGCAGCAGGAGCAAAATTCAGTTGGAGAGCCATAAAAATCCTGTCTGTTTGAACAGTGAAGTGTTATGATTTTGTAATAACTGCCTTTCTGTTCAAGTGATAGCAAATGACATTACTTGGCAAGGGTTATTTCCTGAACTCATAGAATACATGAACTCGTATATTCTATGAGTATAGAATAAATACTCATACTGAATAACAGCATAAATAAAAATATTAAGGGAAAAGCAAAAGTTCTTATCCAACTAACTGCATCTCTTCTAGTGATGAGGGTGAATCACTGAATGTCCTGTAGTTTCAGAAGACAGTTATGCACAGAATATGCTAGGAATATAATCCAAGACAAGCTCTTTGGAATCATCTTGCTTTTTCCACAACTGTTCTGCCAAAAAATGACACTAATCTCTTTATGTGTATTATAATTTGAATATGCACCAGAATAATGTAAAATTTTCAACAGCATAGATAATATACTAACGTGTCAATAAATAAAGCATACTAGTTATGCTACACGTCATCACCTTGCTTGAATGACCTTCTAACAAATATTTCTCTTAGACTTGTCTTACATGCAGGCTGTACAAGCTCAATGTGAATGCTAAGAGCATAAGGTTAAAAAAAATAAAGGGCATGTAAACATGGAAAATTTAGATTCTTGAATATGGAAGTGGTGCTGCTGAGAAGCCGGGTGAAATTGGGAAGAGGGTGCCTTCTATATACAGAGTTACCACGTAAATTGCATTTTATGTTTGGTAGTGAAAATGTTTCTGCTTTTCTTATCTCATAATCAAATATTCACTAGCTGGAAAAGCCTCAATTTTTCTTATTTCTCCAGGCTAAGGAAGTTAATATTTTAGGTCCTAATAGCATTATGATTATACCTCTTTTTATTTAAGTACTTCATTTCACATATTAGAAGTTTGTAATATTTCTGAAAAATTGGGAACATGACTAGTTGGGAGAAATGCTTCTTAACTTCGCAGATCCACTATTACATTCACAGCTTAACAACTATTTGTTCATGTTGGTCATGTTTTTTGGCAAAATACAGGCCTCATCTACATACACATTCACAAAGTATTTTCCACTAAAATAAACTTTCAACTATATGTGAAATTTCCTATATTTTTCTAACTAAAATAAGTTGCTATGAAGGTGATTAAGAGAAGTGTCCACATAGGGGTTTGCATAAATTTAACAAAACCACTTTGTAAATCTCTTACTATTGAACTTACTCATCCTTTTCATGGAACTGCAACACAGTTTCTCCATTGTAATAAGTGTTCTATATCAGAGACTGTGCTAGTGACTTAGTGGAACTTGATGCTCATACAACATTTATATTTTAAGCTAGAAAAACCTAAAGATGTGTTAGTATAAAAATATCCACATTTTAGACTGGATATGCTGCTAATTCCCTTACTTGTAGAGGTTCCAAATAATGTAACTTATTAGGAAAGACATTAGGCTAGTCCTGGAGACTAAAATAAAACTCAAAAAGCAACAACCTATAAAATAGGGGTTAGTACAATCTAAACTGTTATGTTCATTTACGCACCAGCTACTGACTCTATGTGTATTGAGAGGGAAGAAGAGAGATGTATCAACAAACGGATTTCTGGATTTAGTGACATTCATTTTTGTTCTGTGAAATACTTTTATCAGTATAATTGCACCGATGTATTTTTTTTAATTCTCTGAGGAGTTTGGGGTTTTGGGGGGTTTGGGTTTTTTTAACAAACTAACTCAAAACGTATGAAAAATCAGTGAAATACATTTACGCAGTAGCCTGTAGAACCAGAGATTCTGAATGATGGAATGAAAATTACATGGTAAACTGACTTTCAGTATAATCACCATATAGCATGGAGTTTCAAATTCAGAGTAGAGAAAACATGTTAACAGATGCATGCCTAAGCATACATGGACATGGATTGACTAAGATACATCTGCTAGATCCAACAGCTTAACACCTTCCCTTTCCCAGAATGAATAACTCATTTCATGGAACCACAGAATTGTCAGAGTTGGAAGGGACCTCTAGAGATCATCTAGTCCAACTCCCCTGCTAAAGCAGGAACGCCCAGAGCACATCACTCAGGGCTGCATCCAGGCAGGTCTTGAAGGTCTCCAGAGAAGGGGACTCCACAACCTCCCTGGGCAGCCTGTTCCAGGGCTCTGTCACCCTCACCATAAAGAAGTTTTCCTCATATTCGAATGGAACTTCCCATGTTCCAGCTTGAGCCCGTTGCCCCTTGTCCTATCGCTGGAAACCACTGAAAAGAGTCTGGCTCCAACATCCTTTAACCCACCCTTTAGATACTTATATAAATAAGGTCTCCCCTCAGCCTTCACTTGTCCAAGCTAAAGAGCCCCAGCTCCTTGAGCCTTTCCTCGTAAGGGAGGTGCTCCAATCCCTTAATCATCTTCATTGCCCTACGCTGGACTCTCTCCAGTAGTTCTCTGTCCCTCTTGAACTGGAGGGCCCAGAACTGGATGCAGTATTCCAGTTGTGGCCTCACCAGTGCAGAGCAGAGAGGGAGAATGACCTCCCTTGACCTACTGGCCACACTCTTTCCTATGCAGCCCAGGATTCCATTGTCCCCCTTGGCAACAAGGGCACATAGCTGGTGCATGGGGTGTGCTATCTACCAGGACTCACAGATCCTTCTCAGTAGTGCTTCCCAGAAGATCCATCCCCAACCTCTATTGGTGCCTGGGGTTCTTCCTCCCCAGGTGCAGGACCCTACATTTGTCCTTGTTGAACCTCATTAGGTTCTTCTCTGCCCATCTCTCCAGCCTGTTTAGGTCACACTGGATGATGGTGCAGCCCTCTGGAGTGTTGGCCAGCCCTCCCAGTTTGGTATCATCAGCAAACTTGCTGAGGATACACTGTCCCCTTGCCCAGGTCATTTATGAATGTGTTGAACAGGACTGGGTCGAGTATTGACCCCTGAGGGACACCACAGGCCTCCAACCTGACCCTGCTCCATTAATTAAAACCTTCTGATTCCTGTCACACAACCAGGACTCAGTCCACCTCAGTGCCCCCTCATCTATCCCACTCTTCCTTAATTTTCTAATGAGGATGTTATGGGAGACAGTGTCAAAAGCCTTGCTGAAGTCAAGGTAGATGACATCTGCTGCTCTCCCTTCATCTAACCAACTAGTTACAACATCATAGAAGGCTATCAGATTGGTCAAGCATGATTTACCCTTGGTAAATCTGTGTTGACCGATACCGATAACTTCTTGATCTTCAATGAGTTTGGAGATGCCGTCCAACACGAGCTGCTCCATTATTTATCCCAGGACAGAGGTGCGACTAATTGGCCTGTAGTTCCCTGGGTCCTCCTTCTTGCCCTTTTTGTGGACTGGTGTGATATTTGCCTTTCTCCAGTCCTCAGGCACTTCTCCTGTTTTCCAAGATATCTCAAAAATGATGGAGAGTGGCTTAGCAATAACATCCGCCAGTTCTCTCAGCACTCGTGGGTACGTCCCATCAAGGCCCATGGACTTATGGATGTCTAGGTTGGCCAAGTGCTCTCTAACCCAGTCTTCCCCAACAGAGGGGAATTCTTCTTCTCTCCAGACCCTCTCCCTTGCCTCCAGGGTCTGGGATTCATGAGGGGCAGCTTTGGCAGTGAAGACTGAAGCAAAGAAGGCGTTCAGCAACTCCGCCTTCTCTGTGTCTTCCACCACCAAGGCACCCATCTCATTCATTAGCGGGCCCACGTTTTCCCTAGCCTTCCTATTTTAATTGATATATTGAAAAAAGCTCTTCTTATTATCCTTAACTGTTGTTGCCAAGTTAAGTTCTCCTTGGATTTTTGCCCTTCTAATTTTTCCATGGCATACTTTTGCTACACCTTGATATTGTTCGTAAGTAGACAAACAGTAGTTGTGTCAGAACCACTTAGGCTTATAATATGTGAAAAGTAGTAGACAATCTTAAAGGATGCATGTTAGATTAAGAACACTTGAGAAGTACACACAAAATTACCAAAAAGGGGATTGCACATGTGCATGAAATAGAAATTTTAGGACCAGCATCCAGTGAGGCACTCTAAGATCAGTGAAAGAAGCTGTGCGGCCAGTAAAGGACCAGTATGTTCCAATTCTTGAAAATTAAGCCAGTTATTGCACAGCTGCCTTTTTGTTTCCAGGAATCCTGGCTGTGTGCTGTATTATTTCTCCATCAACGCAGACGAGGCCTAATAATGGTTAAAACAGAATCTGAAAATCTCTTGAGAGAAGGTTGCTACCTAGTTCCTCCTGGCCTTCAAAATGGTTATAAAAAGCTTAAACTAAGGCAGGCTCTTTCATCTTAGCAGCAAAATATGATTAACTGAAACCAATTTAGAAACTGTTTCTTCATATAAACATTTTTGTAGCTGAAGCTGCAGAGGGAGAGTTGGAGCAGGTCTAAGCTGAAGCATTTTGAATGAAAGAAGACTGCAAATGCCTCCTTGTAGCACACATAGCAAAATCCCAAATGCCTGGAGGGGAAAACTTTTTAATGATAATTTCTTACATTTATATAGCACCTTTTATTCCCTAGGACCCCAAGCACTTCATTAACTCTATGCAAAAAGCTTCACCATGGAAATATAGCCATTATATGCATCGTTCTTTGAAAATTTCATTTTCAGTTGACATTTTTCTTTCAACAACAAAATATTCTGCTTATCCTGTATATAGCAACCAAAACAACAACAGATAAAGGATAAAAATATATAGTTTTGGGTTGCAGAACAATTTAAGGCTGTATGATTTTCAAAATAGTAATGCAGTCATGTAATGGATACATTGCATTTATCCCATCCATTTTCCCTCTCCTTTTACTACTTTGATCTCATCTTTATAATGTAGCCTTTGATAGAAAATTTTGTCTTCCATAACATTTTCAAAATTGAAATGATCCTTGATGCCTGAACTTCAGACAAAAATGAGGTTTATAGGAAAAAGTATCATCTTTTAATAGATACACTATTCTAAATTGAAGAAGTAGAGTTTTTGAGTACCCAAGACATAATGCTTTTTTTTTTTTTTAGCTAAGATGGCTATTCTAATAAAATATCTTGCCTTTAAAGTTTGTCTTGTCTTTCCCTTTGGAGCCTCATAACTACAAAAACAAGGCCCCAGCAACATGATATGCCAGAGAGCTATGTGTTACTGCTCAACTCCCCACAGAGTTTATTATTTTCATCCTACAGAGTTGTTTCCAGTTTTTTGGCCTTTCTTACAAAGATACAGTACTCATTTCACCAAAGCAACAAATTTAGGAACTCCACGTACTGATTGTTCCAACAAATAGTAATTAACTATTTCCATTTAAATTTTAGAAGAACTAATAACAGAATTAATTGGAGCGGTTTGATTTATTTCAACATTGTAAAAATTGAAAGAGGAAAAATGACTTTTCTTTTTTTGTTGTTTGAGTTGTTTTTTTGGCTTGCTTGTTTCACAAGGTCTTTATGAAATACAGTTGTCAACGTTAATTAAAGAGGATTGTCTAGTCTTGTCTATTTTTTAGACAGAACAAAAAATGTATTTTATTTATAACACAAATTTAGTCTCTGCTATAAATGAAGATATTCTAGTCATCTTTGTCAGTATCCATTAAACTTATAGCATTGCCAGTAAAACAGTAAGAGGGCAGTAGGAATATATAGGTAAAATTAAAATCATTAGCCATTAAAACCTGAGTCTCTCTTAACAGTGGTCCCAAGGTAAGGTTAGTTCTGAAAGACAACAATTTGCAACGGAAGAGACTCTACCGAGGGCCATATCACTGCTGGGCACCGCTCATCACCTTCAGAAGAGTTTAAAATCTCCCAACCAGGAGCAGATCTCCAAAATTCCCCTCCTCCCGCTGGGAGGCCCCCGTAGGAAAAGGGGGTGCCTGCTGCCCAGACCTGCTCCACTCGGCCAGGCCCCCGCTGGCGGTGACAGACCAGCTCTTGTCAGGGGGGCAGCAGGTCCCTCCCCAGCCTCCCACAGTTGTCTCCTGTTCCCAGAGTCACCACTGAGGAGTGTTATTGTCCCCTGACACTGCTCAGAGCCGAGCAGCTGCCGGGAGCCCTGTCTGCCTGGCACACCAGGCACCGTTCTTAGCTGCTCCTCAGATACCACCATAATAAACAATATCAATTAACAAATCCTGGATTAATTTTCAATAGTAATTAATGAACCCTGGTCTTTATGCTTATTTTCTTTGATCTCGCGTTATTCTAATTCATCCCACATGAAAAAGATGATAGTTAAGCCTACATTTTTGTTCCCTTCAAGAGGATCTGACATCTCTCTTCTCGTGTCTGAGTGACTGAGCTCAAGTCTGGCAGAATTCAAAGATCACAAGAAAGCAGATTAGCGTAGGAAAATACCACCATGTATTACAGCACCGACCTTCTTAAAAACAACAATGTATTGCCCTGGAAGGTTGCCACGTGCATCACGCACAGGAAGTATTAATGTATGAAAATATGCTATGAGCAGCAAAGCCATAACAAATTTCTTCCTGAGTCTGTTGATGAATTGTAATTTAGTGGGAGAGGAAGAAAGCTATGGCAATAAACGGGCCTTCAACAGATGACGGAAAGGACCTAATATAATAGGTATGAATTGTCACAGCTCTGCTTAACCCACTCCGAGGACTCAGTTCACATTACAGTCCTGAAATCACACACAGAGAGAAGACAGAGAAGCATTTCAAGTTCCCCGTTTCAGGTGTCACATCTTTATGTCACAACTTTAATGTGTTCCTGTAGACTATGTGGTCAGAAGAGTCCAGCTCCTACCACCATCAAGCACAAGCCTGACCCTTGCCATGACTGTCCTATGCTGGCAATTGCACTAGACCCATAGAGTGCCATGTTCTGGTCTCCTTCTAGTCATGACACACACCACTTCTCCCTATGCCCCCTGCTGTGACCCCATTCCTACAGCACGTATAGGAGACCTGAGCAATGTTAATGTGGGGAATTGGGGACAATAATCCTTTCAGGCACACTCCATCTCCAAATTTGTGACTTCTACATGTGATGGACACAGGTAGCACAATATGGGGAAAGTCACTTTGCTCAGCCAAACACCATTTCAACATCCTCACAAAAAGGAAGAGGTTTTGCCAGCCAACCCCCACCATTTCTGTACTTCACAGGCATCTGGCCGCCCGGAAGCCAGGACAAAAGTCCGAGTGAAGACATCTTTACCAAAAACCTTTGCCTTTAGAAGCGAGTGCCGTATGTTTTAGCAGCACTTGTCAAAGGAACAGCATCTCTCAGTTGTCAACATCATTGCCAGTGTATAACTACATACCAGGCAGGATCTTAAACCACCTTCTTCTCCCCACAACTTCCTACTGTTCTGCCCAGTAGGCAATTGCTTTGTCAGCAATTTTCTTTCATTAAGTCGGATGGACACGCACCCTCTCATCCTTGTGCTTGAAACAAACAATTATGTAAATCTTTATTATTGTTTGTTTCTAAAGCACCATAGGTTTGTGTACGGGAAGATATAATAATCATATTTAAAGAAGTAAAGAAATCAAAAAAGCACTTTATTACTATTAATGTGGAAGTACCGAGGAGCTTATTTTGTGTTTAGGTAAGATCACAGCAGCAGAAAGTCTGTTTGATATGCCATACCTTCTGTTTGTTTCTTAATTGTAAAGAGTTTGGTTTTGATCAAGACCATTAATTATGAATATAGCTGAGTTTTCTAACATCAGAGATAAAGCTTAAAAAAACCTACAAAAGCTTTTTTACAGTACATTGTACAGTATGGATAAATATATATCTTCAGGGCATGAAAACAGACATCTTTGTAATTGAATCTTGAAAAAGAGGGAAAAAAAACCTGTATAAAACCGTGATAGTTTTACACACTCTTAAGAGTTAAAAGGCAATTTTGAAAAATTACTTAGCAGATTCTGTGGTTGTACAGAATCAGTACACAGCATGGTGGGTTGACATGAGCAGTTAAAACCTCAGGTTATTACAATGTGAGTTTTGTTACCCAATAACTTTTTTCTTCCCAACCTCCCTGCCTGTCCTTCTCTACGCTGACAGAGAAGCATCTCCCAGCTTCTCAGCTTGGCCAACATCCATTACCACTCATCTGTAAAAAAGTATTGTCAGTGCAATGATCAAAGCCGTATTAAAACTTTTGCTTCTCTCTTGTTCATCCAGTATTTCCAGATCACATCCCGCCTAAACTCTCAGATGGACTACTTTGAACAGCAGTTCATTTGCCATTAACCTGGTTCAGGAAATACTGTCTTGGGTTTGGGATTTGCAGGCCGCTCTTGTATTCTAACACTACTGCTTTTAGCGTGACGCTCATAGGAACATAAAATGTCTCATTATAAACTCAGTGAAATAGCTGCAAAGACTCCAATCAGCTTTCAACCAGGCTTAAAGAAAGAAAATTCTAGCACTAATTTTCCTAGTAATAGAAATCTACATACCTAAAATAACCGTAAAATAGTTATTTTACTGAAATAATAATAATATATAATAATAAATATGTGCTCAGCATGCATCCTGGAATGCATGCTGAGTAGATGATTCTCAGCAAAAGAAAGAAGGAAGAAATGTAGAAGAACAGTAACGTTCACTTTTAAAAGCTGTCCCAGTTTCACAGCCCTTGGCTCTGGTTTCCAACAATGTGCTCGTAGGTCAATGTGTGGAAATGGACTCAAGTCAGGCTTTGGAAGTGTATTTTTAGTTAGACCATGCAGATAATTCATAGAGTAAAAACAGGGTACCTGTAAAAGCAGAAATAGTCAGCAGAGTAGTTGCATTTTGGGAATATCAGCAAAAGAAGTATGTCTGAACACTCTAAGGGAGCACTCACCTCTACCTACTAGCATATCAGATGTGTCTTTCTAATTCCATTCCAAGCATATTAAGATGCCTTTTTAAGAAGTTATGTGCTAATTGTCATTCAAATATCCCTCTGGCTTTGAGTTACAATGTTTATATTCTGCTTTAAGACAGCTGAACAGCTTTTACTTCCTCTGTGCAAAAGAGAATCCTGATTTTGAATCTTAACAGGAGCCAGAGAATGGTGGTTTAATATTTCATGTAGACGTCTTAATCAGCAAGTCATTTAACCCAATCAATGTAAGGCTGAGAGTACTTTTTAAAGTATCCCATTTACGAATAAGCAATAACCATGTTTTTGTCACATTTTATCAATTATGCTTTTGAAAAGAGAAGGGTGTCATCACATTTGTGATAGTACATTAAGAAGCACAGCTTTTCACAGTGACTGTTAAAATGGCACATGCTGAGGAAAACAGTGCTTATTAGGATTAATTTAAGACAATGGGAACTCACTAAGCATGACTTGTATACAATCCCTCCCATCATTAGTGCATTATATCTTATCTCATCCTTTAAAAAGAATATATTACATATTGAGAATTCTTTTTTTTTTTTTTTGACAGAGCTGATAGAATTTAAGGTCTAGGCCCAAGGAAGGGGAGCAGTGGCTCGAGGTGTGCAGCTCTCCAGTCCTGCAGAAGGACAGTGCAATGGGCAATCCAGGCCAGCAAGGGCTATGAGGAACAGTGACAGCCCGTCCTTTCAGGAGTTTCAAGTGGTAGGCTGTAGAAAATTAATGATGCCCGACTGTCAAAGCTTGTGTTGATCAAACAGCTCTCCAGCACACTGAGAGCAGAGAGGCTGAAAGCACCACCTGAGAGAACATACTGCTTTAGTTGCATAGGACAGGAGATCAGTGCTCCATAGGTAGCTCAGGGGCTGATACCTGAAGTTGGCAAGAAGACAGGGTGTGAAATCATGGTGAACCTTCAGGACATGGAACCACCATTTCTAATCCCAGGAGCATGTGAGCCTTGGCCCTTTTATATTCCTCCTGCTGAAATGGGTCACTGTAAGGTACAGCTTGGGCAGAACAGCTAGTAGAAGAGCCCCTGAATGCAGAGATGCTGGGAATCGAGGTATCAAGGGGCTGCCTCTGCATGCTGTGTTAGGCCTCCAGGTCTCTCAGACATATCTGCATGGCAAAGCAAATAAGGCACATCTGCCCCACAACATCAGCAGAACACCATGTGAGGGCTTTCTAGTACTCATGTGACATCAGCACATTTGTACCACGTACAATCCACAACCTACACACTCTTACCTTTATAGAAAAGGCCCCACAAATCACCACCCTTCAAGTCTTATTGCAGCAGCCTGCTGATCACAGAATCACAGAATGATACGGGGTTGGAAGGGACCTCTGGAAATCTAGTCCAACCTCCCTGCCAAAGCAGGTCCACCTACAGCAGGTTGCACAGGAACTTGTCCAGATGGGTTTTGAATGTCTCTGGAGATGGAGACCCTACCACCTCCCTGGGCAGCCTGTTCAAGTGTTCTGCCACCCTCAAAGTAAAGAAGTTCCTCCTCATGTTTAGATGGAACTTGTTACGTTCAACTTTGTGCCCACTACCTCTTGTCCTGTCACTGGGCACCACTGAAGAAGGACTGGCCCCATCCTCTTGACACCCACCCTTTAAGTATTTATAGGCATTGATCCCTTCCTTGGGATAGACAGCACCTCTCCAGAAACAGACTCTGTAGTGTTGTCCGTTAGCTTTGCAGACAATACGGAAAAGGATGTCACTCTTCCTTCTGGGAAGGAAGGTGGCTGTTCCTCCTTTGGGTTAACAGAAGCAACAAAGGCTTAGCCTGTAGCTGTGGCCTCCCAAGTGTGGAGGAAGACTGTCTGTAAGAAGGCCCAAGTGTTTGCAGATGGCATCCCAGGGCCAGGTGGAGGGGGCAGGGCTGGGGAGACGATGAGGGCACGTCATTGTAAACCAAAGGGCTGCGTGGCCAGATGGTGCTGAACAGGTCTGGGGAGGTATGGCATGTATACAGGTGCAGAGCTGCAGTGTGAAGGCCAAGACATATGGCTCTGTTGGACAGGTATGAAGGTGCTCCAGGGAAAGGCAGTGAGGCGTGGAGATGGTCCAGACTATATGTGTGTGTAGGGGGAAACAGAGAAGGTTTCTGAGGAATATCCCCCCAGCATCTGAGTCGGGGCCTTCCCAGGGAGCCCCAGAAGACACATGATGCTCAGGCAATAGAGCTTTAATGATATCACAGGAGCACTTCTACTGGGCAGAAGGACAAAGCTAGCTGGCCTCCCTACACTTGGCAGTTTTTTCTGTTCTGAGTGGGATGCGGGTATTTTACTAGCAGGGAGGCTGACTGAACAAATCCCACTTCCCAGTAGGAGTAGGAAAATTAAATGGCTGGGGGAGTTTCCCACTGGTTATTTGGAATGCCATGTGAGTGATTACCTGTGCTTCTAAAAGGAAAAATAACCTAATAGAAAATGTAGTATGTATCAATGTCACCTGCAATGCATCCTAACCATGGGATCCTTTCTTCCAAGTTATGGGGCTTCCAAAAATATGCCTTTGAGGCAGTGAATGAAAAAAATCTCAAGTCCTGTGTTTAATTTAATTTAGAAATTACAGGTGGGTTTTTGTTTGTTGTGGTTTTTTTTTGTTTGTTTTGGTTTTTTTTTTACACTAGGCTGGGTTTGAAAAGAGACTATGGAAATAGGAACTATCATGAAAGAGCTTGTACAAGAATCCAAAATTTCTCCTTAATTTTACTTCAATGTAACTATAACTATAAGAAGGCTTGCTTGGTCCACATTTGATCATTCTCTTCTAGACTCTAGGAGACTTACAGAAGGAGAGCCCGTGCTTTATAGGCATATTATTTCAATTTTCATTTTACTACTATTTAAAAGCACTAGAAGTTCCTGCAGCTGTTTGGTCACATAACAGACAGACTCTAATTTCTCATGCATGGCACCCAGCATGGTGTATCAGAAAAAAAGGCCCCAAACCTGTTCCTGCATTCTAATAAGTATGTGTGTCACCTTGTAGGATATCAGAATCCTGTCCAAATTCTGCATAGTCTAACAGAACAACAGTTGCCAAATGACAAAACCTATCAGAAGAAACAGAGTAGAAAGGCATGTCTCTGTTTCTGATCTTCACAGCTTCAGTAGCGGCAAGAGAAATGTCAAGGTTTCCAAAATAAAGCCAGTTAACCACTGTAACTGCTATTAAATATAAACAAGGACATAAAAATGGAGACATTGGCAGCCAGGATATGGACATTTGAAACAGTAGCTACGTACACAATTACAGTTTTGTTAACGTCCTCCACTGGCTGGGGCTGTGCAGGGAACAGAGGCAGAGACCTCTGGGGCCTATGGCATCTAACCAGCAATGGGGAATCCCAAAAGCAAAGGGGTGTGCAGTCATGCTGTGGTGTGGTGGGAGAAGAAAAGGGACTGCAGAGAGGTGCAGCTTCTTCCCCTATTACTGCCATGCAGGACATGTTTCACAAGGAAGCAGGAAGAGTACCTTCACTGTCCTTCTCCCCAGTAACTATCTTCACGTTAGTAAAGGCAAGCAACCTAAATTCATCTCAGCAGCTAGTTGGTTTAAAGGCTCCTGGCCAGAAAAGAATGGATTGGGTCTGTTCTGCCACCATGGCAATAAGACAGTACATACTGGATCCTAAACCAGGTAAAATCACTTGGAAGATAATATAAAAGTGAGAACTTAATGGGCATTAGTTAGCATGTTAGAATTATCACCATTATTCTTACATAGACACAGCTGTTGAATAAATGCACTGCTCAGCATTGATTATCCATATGACATGGTAAACGAAGATGGCATATTCCTAAGTAAGAATTATGGTCTTGTCTGTACACAAAAACTGCATCCATTTAATTTAATCAGTACAGAAATGGATGCAGCACAGCCAACACAGACAAAACACAGCAGGTAAAATGACTGTATGCATCTAGTCAGGACTTAGAATTTTATCAGCTTTGTCTTCTGCAGGTACAATGCTGGCATTTTTTATCTGAGCAAAACATATAATGATGAAGATTCTGGATGTGAGGAAGAAGGAGGACAAGATTGTGATCCAGAAACTGCTAGAGTCCATGCTGGTCTTTCAGGGAACAATCCAAACAGGATTGTTCATCTGCAGAATTGCACTGAACTGCTGTCTGAGACGTGCCATTATCGGACTATTCCTGGTGCTTCAGTTACACAAAAGAAATACACTAAAATAATTAATTGATGCCATTAAACTACTGTAGTGTTGAACATATATTGCACCTGAACATAATGAATGTTGACAATTCATTATTTCAGGTTTTATGACAATACCTCTGTGATAAATATTTCTACAAATTCTGAAGCCAGATACAAGAAGAAGTCTGCATATTGTAAACTGTCACAAAACTGAAGACTTGTCAAAACAAAATGAGCTATAGAAACAATAATATTCAGGCAACGTCACTCTCATTAAACACCTAATGATGCCACAGGCATATTAGTGGGGAAATGCTCATGAGGAATTAGAGGAAAAAAAATAAATAAAACCCCTGCCCCTAAAACCGCTTGCCAAGCTGTTTGTACATTCTGCCGCAGGCAGTTTCTTGAAAAAGATGGAGACGTGAGTGGAGACAGTCAGTGACTATTAGATGGTGATGATGGTGAGGGCAAGCAGGAGAACTGATGCTAGAGATGAAGGGCTGCATTTTGCTTTCAGTTACGTCTCACATGTCTCAACATTTCATAGTATTAAAATGAATGTGTTATATAAGGCATTTCTCTTGTCTACGCCGCTCAGCAGCCATATTCTCCTTTCTGGTATGGATTGTCTTGGGAAGCTTGCCAAGCTGTGACAGAGCTGTGCATAAAAGGAAATCATGCTCATAAGCTGGGGGTGGGGAGAGCTGCAGGTGAACAGATTCAGTGCAGCAACAATATAGATTCTCCTGTCCCAAAACCTCAGGGTTTAAATTACATGGGAGCCGCAACATTTCTTTAAAAAAAACACATGGGGCTGCTAGAGACCCCAAACCACCCCGTTTATTTGCTCCAGGGAGGGTGTGAGCACAGTGCTGTAGAACTGCTCAACACTGCACTGGCTGCTGCTTTAGCAGATAGGAAAAAACTCAAAAAAAAATCCTCTTAGGATGCTAGAAAAGCCCCATCCAGTTTTGGATCCCATTCCTGCCAGATGGTGAAGACCTCCTTTACATTTAGGAAGGATCTGGACCTTTTAATTAAAGACACAGGGAAATGAGGGTGGACCCGGGTTCATGTAGGAGTAAGCTACTACCTGCCTGCCAGGACCTGACCAAAAGGTCTGGCATTTCCTATAGAATTTGGTGAATGCACTCATTGTTGTTAATATTCATTATTTTATTTATTAATAGCCAGCCTCTCAGGTAGTTGTTGGCTTTTCATCTCTAGACCTCAAAGTGCTTTACAAAGGAGATCATTATCAACAAAGGAACACAGACATCTACATTTGGGCTTTGGCACATAAAGAACACCTCAGTTCACCTGTAAAGTGGATTTGCCAGTTGAGCTTTACTCTGGCCACCTGCCCTGGAAACAATCTCCAAATCTTAAACGACTGGCGGCAGGGGGAGGGATTTTCAGCTGAAGTTCAGTAGCACAAACATCTACAGAGGATTAAGCAATCCTGCACAATGCTGCACCTGGTTGGAAGAAGTGGAGGTCAAGAAGACTCTCAGCTTGAAGTCTACACCACTGCAGCAACCTCCAGGCTTCTCCAGATCAGACCAGGACTCATCACTGCAAGGTACAGCTGTGGATTACAGCACTGAGCACTTCTAATTGCTCCATCCTTAAATACAAAATTTACTGTCCTTTCAGCATCTTCAGTTGTTATAGTAAAAGACAGGTGAAGAAATGTGCTTTGGCTGATAAACTTTTTGGCAGTTTTGCACTGCACACAGACTAGGATTTTTCATCTTAATGACCTGCAGCTGAAACAGATGCTTTGCTTTAGTGTTTTAAAGCAGTTCACAAAACTTAACACTAATTTATGTGCAGGAAAAAAAAAAGAAGACGTCTGATACCGTTACTCATATAACAGAACAATGTGAAAAATGGAAACAGATGTTTCTCATTTAAGCATGAATAAGAAGGAAGTGAAAGAAAAAAGATGATGTAGTAGTAGTAGTAGTGATTAAGAGAAATATGATGGCTTGGTTAAGTCAAGACAATTTCTTATGGATCTCCAGTCAGTACTGAAAGATCTAACAACTTGGTTCCTAATTCAGCAAGCACGTGAAAGTGCTTAACTCCAGCTGTGAAGGTTGTCTCACATGCTTCATTTACAATATTTTTAAAGGCTGTACAGCCAAATGAACGCTTTACAATTAGGAGTTGAGGAATCAACGGCATTGTTCCTGTATACAGTAAAGCACTGACTCTTTTCAAAAATTACAGACATCTAAATTTGAATATGAGAATAGAAATAAAGTCAAACTGAAAATACCTGGCTTCCTGAAACACAAAGAAGTGCTTTGATTTTACTGCAGCACAGACAGAGCATTGTGAGACCCAGAAGCAGCAACCAGGGACCTATTATGTGCTCCCCACTGAGAGCTCCAACGTCCCCCAAGAGGTATGGCACCTGGCAGGAGGCACCTCCTCAGCTTTGGCAACCACCTCTTGCCTCTCCCTGTCCCAGCAGAAGGAAAGGTCCAACTCCAGCTGCAGGACCTTTCCCAGTAAAAATATTTCAGAAACCTCCAGAGACGCAGGTTTCACTGAGGGAAACACAACTGTTCACCTATCCACCACCAAGAACAAAATTACTTTCTAGGAAGTGAAGTGAACCTGGGGAAGGGGTGTTATGTAATGCGTCCCAATATTTTTGTGTCTGGTGCACTCCGGGTGCAGAGCAAAGAACCCATTTTTCATTGTTGGTACTGCTTTATCTCTTAAGCCTGCCTTGGAGTGTGAAGGACCCACGCAGGCCAGTGCAGAGCATCAACCTTAGTCACAATTGTTTCCCTTCTTCCTTCCCTCCCTCCCTTCCTGCTTTCCTCCCTCCAGAGTACAGCCTGGGCCAGAAGATGTGTCCTTGCTCCATAGCCACCTCCTACCAGCTTCCACAGGCCTCCAAGGTGTCCTAGAGTTCACCTTTGTGGAAGGCTGGGAAGCCCTACCCTGCCAATGCTCGAAGCCCTGAGAGAGGTGCAGAGATATTCCCCACCACAGGAGAATCCTCCTGCAATTCCACCTCTCCAAGAACCTCCCCAGACAGTTTTCACTCTTTGTCACCCCTGAGCAAATGATGCTCTCTCAGCTTCACTGAACTAGTTTTGGTCCATCTGCACCTGCATGTTCTGCCCTTTCCAGGGCAACCCAGCCTTAAGTGGTAGAAGTGCAGCTACTCCAGATGTTCCCAACAAGGAGGAAAGGCAAAAGAAATGTTCAGATTCCCTATGGATTATAGCACTGTTTAAAAAAAAAAAGAAAATCCTTTATTTTCAGACTGTACTAATGTATCAGGAATCACTGAGTAGAAATATAGAGCAATATAAAACTCCTTTTGCAGACAAATTCTTAGAAGGAAAAATTGAAAATTAAGATTCAGATCCTCTTGTTTGAGTATGAAGGACAATACTTCAGTTCTAGGAAACTGTCACTTTCCACTCCGGATTTTTAAGAAGAAAACAGTGTTTCTGAAATTGTCACTGATTTCAGCCATAGTTGTTGAGAGAGATTTGGCCCTGTATGCAGTCCACAGACTGTGCATGCAGAATTAATAATCTCGTTAACATTACTATATGCAAATGTTCCCAGGATGCAAAAAGAGATTTGTATTTCAGATTAATATTTTATGGGAATTTTGTGTGTACATGATAAATGAATAAATGGAGGGACACAAGGGGACATGCAGAACATGTGCATCATGTGTGAGAACCGCATTAATTCTTAAATGTTTGCAATGGTCACAAGATGGTTAAGGAACAAAAAGATTTATTATTGTAATTACATAGGAGGAGATAATAAGAGAAGAAAAATGAGAGATCAAGGGAGCCGTTTCATGTTACAGTTTCTCCAGCTGCAGAGCTGGCTTGAGAGGTTCTCCTCCTGCCCCCATCCTTTCCACCCTATGCACCTTCCCCTGGCTGCAGATTACCATCCCTTTAATTCTGCCAATTCAACCATTTGCGTGTTCAAGCCTTAAACCAGCTCTTAATTACAACATGGAATCACACCCTTAGTCTACTTGGTCTCTCATTCATTTTCAGCTGCTATATAACGATGGACAATACCATATAAAATCTCAGCTCTAATAACAGTGCTGTGGGTACGAAAAAAAAGAGGCAAATTAGAGAGACTGAGAACAGCTCTCAGAATTTGGGTGTTAAAAGGGAGAATTATTTGAAGAGAAGCACCCCTGGCTCCCCACTGTTTCGGTTTCTGGGTCACCCCTTTCTCCACCTCTCCAGTTGTCCTTATTCCATTGAAGTTTTATTGCTACTCTTGCCAGGAATGACATGAAGCTCTCTCATGCTTTAACTATAAGAAATGTAAAATTGTATTTGTCCAAAAACCTACATGAGTGAAAGAAGATCCCTGAGGGGATATTATTAACTGCCTGCTACTTATCGTTGATGGTTATTCTCTGAGACAACTCTCCTGTTTAATCTTTATGCTCTCAACAATAACCCTTCTCTCTTTTTGATCAAGTGTTTAATTTTCTTGAAAGATTTTCTCCGACTTTAGTTATTATTGAAGGGGATTTTAATTTTACCCCAACTCTTTAATGGCTAAATCTTGCATATCCACTATTTCAAATAGGGGTATTTCAGTTACTCTAAGTAAATAGTTCAAGGATTTGGTCTTGATAGGTAGCTGGAAAATTTCAAATCAAAACAAAATTGAAATTGCAGTTTCTTTTCCACTTCAGAATAGAGTTTTTAGTCTCCCTGAGTGACCTGTCAGTCTATTGGAATAAGAAATGGATACTGCTAGACTGCTACAGAGCATACTCCCATGTCAGCAGAGTTTCATCAGCATGAGTGGCAGCCCTGTATGGGAAATCAGTTAGCTGGTTATTTCATCTGCAGCTGATCAAAGATAAACAAGATAAAAAAGACAAACAAAGGGAAGTGGTGATGTAGAATGTATTCTTACTTTCCTAGTCTCCACAGGCAATATTATTGCTAAATTTCCTCTAATTGTTTACAGTAGAACTTTAAAGCATAATAGGAGAGAAAAATAAAGAAAAACCCAATAGAGGTTCAGCAGAGAGCAAAGCCCAGAAACCCTTAAAACCTGCTTGCTTCCTCTTCTCACAGTCATCCTCAATCCTTCCCCACTGTCACTGCATTTCACAGCCCAGTAGACGTTCAGATCATGGATAAACACCTAATAATATAATAGCAACATTTTGGGCAGCCTATAGAGCAGGGAAAAATTGCACCATAGGCCTGAGAGGTCTTTCGGGCAGGCTTGGTTTATTTTGTTGTACTGGGCACTCTTGTTTCCAATGACCTTGTTGTCCACGATAATTACACCAGTTTACAACACTCTCATGTTCCTGGAGCCAATAATTCATTAAATTGGGCCCATGATTTTGCAATTCTCTGCTGTATTCCAAATATTGCCTTGTTGTCTTTGCTTCTCCAATCTGAACATGTGTGAGTGGAAGCACAGAGTACTGGTCTGCTCCCTCTCCTTTCCTGGTTCCCAGGTTCAAAATGGGAGCTCAGCATATTTTCCTCATAGCCTGAAGCAAGGTGGTTGTTCACTCATCTTCCTCCCCCCTTTTCCTCCATAACCCACCCTCATGGCTACCCTTCCTCCCAGCACGGACTTGCTCACAGGATGCAATCAAGAGAGCTGCGTAGGACACTGCTGCTCCATGACCAGGAATTCAGGTGAGAAAAAGACTTGAGTCCAAGTGAGCAGAGACACATGCCAAGTTACCAGACACTAGAATATTCAGATCTAAATCTATACATCTGAGCCTTAAGTTTCCCCATCTGTAGAAACAATGCTGAAATACTTCCCTATTTCATAAGGAAGTTGGTAGGGTTAATAAATTAATTCATGCTTACATAATATCCTATTGTCAGAAAAATGTTTTCCCTAAATCAACATGTTTTCAAATATTTCAGTTGATGACAGAAATTGATTTTACAAGCAGGTACAACACAGACTATAAATGGCAGCTAACAACCTCAAGATGATACCCTTAAGATTAATCTAATACTGCCAAATCTTTCAGAGTGAGTATTTATTTCCCCTGTTGCGTTTCTGTTGAGGCAGTTGGACTCAGCAGCCCCATTTGCTTTCTCAGCATCTGATGCCAGAGTACACAACAGTACGGGTGGAAAGAACGC
This sequence comes from Scolopax mira, assembly GCA_004320125.1. Taxonomy (NCBI): domain Eukaryota; kingdom Metazoa; phylum Chordata; class Aves; order Charadriiformes; family Scolopacidae; genus Scolopax; species Scolopax mira. The sequence goes on from BJBW01006614.1 coordinate 135,969, forward strand.
AGCAAGAGAGATATGTAATCACCAAAGAAATGGAGCAACAGAATTAAAAAGAGCATGATTCTCACAGCAGGTCAGCTGAAGTGGCAGCTGTGCATTTCTGGGCTAGTACCAAGTGTCCACTACCACTACCACCTTGCAAGAGCTTTTGTGGCTTTAGATTTTAACCCTGTTGACCGAAATACATAAATATTTTCTTAACAGTACAATTGCTTTTCAGGAAGCACTAGTTCAGCCCTAGCACAGGACAAACTTTCTCCAATGCTTCATTTTTCTAATCTCCAGGGCTCAAACAAGAGACGCGTGGAGAATCTTTGTGTGTTGCCCTTCACTCTCGCATTCAAATCTTCCCTGCTTAATGAGCCATGGGCTGTTGCTCCGAAACAGAGGACATTAACAGTTCAGAAAAAATAAACCCCTGCAGATTAATCACCTGGCTTCTTCATGGGCCCAATTCCAATCAGCAGTCAGTGTGAAAGCAGAGTATCTCCGTATACACTGCCTGACTGATAAGTGTATTAGCAGATCGCTACGCCGGGCTTTGGCAAGCATATAGCATACGAGTCTTATTTCCTTGCTTATTTCAAATGAATACCAGAGGTCTCCAAATGTCGCTATATTCACAGAAACTAACAACTGTGCAGCCATTACATGATTCTCTTAGCATTCCTCCCTTCCCTGTGCCAATGAAATAATATCTATTTCATGCTTCTTGATTTTTAAAATTAATGTTTTATTGCTTTATGAACAGCACTTAACTGCTAGGTATCACTGCTGAGTCCACCATGCAGTAATCCTTGCAAAGCCGAGGATCTCAACTCATCTTGAGAACTACACTTGGCTAGAAACTAGCAACTGACTACTAGTGTTTTACCAAGGAGCAGGAATACCATTAGCTTTGTTGTTAATGCTTAGCCTGACCACTCCATTTTAGTACAGGAAGGATAGTATGAAGAAAAGGAAACAAGGTTAAGTGTTGGCCAAAAGGATGGCAAACCCATCAAAAGCCCTTTGCCAAACCTTGAACATATCATAGGCAGGACAGAGTGCTTAATTTTCTGGAAAGACAGAGAAATAAAACAACCAGTTGTGCTGTCAGCATGATTTCCCCCATCCCACAGCAAAGTAAGCTCAAAAAAAGACAAATGGGACATGGCATTAAACAGTTAAACAGACCTGAACTGCTCCAATTTACGTAATGACAATACCCTCCCATCACTATAAACCACCTCTTCACCCTTGCCCGCCCCAGTTCTCCATGGTTGGGAAGACTTTTTGAACAGAGTGATTCTAGCATAACATGAAGGAAATACCAGCTCTATCTTTTGATCATTTCTTATTCATCTCCTCTTGTTGGGTCAAATCTCAGTCTCACTGAACTCCTGATTTACCCTGTTAGCAGGGAACGGTGAACCTCCAACCTCATTTCTTTCCTTCACCTATCTACTAGCTTGTTTCCTGTGTTCCCATTTTTATAGCATTTACAAGTTACAGGAGCGTGCTGCTTTGATTGCCTTTACCTTATCCTTCCTATAGGTCAGGCAGGTCAGTGGCATACCTGGAATAAACTGGGACTGTTATTTCAACCGTCAGTCACGCCTCAGCTGGAAGGCAGTCCCGAAAGCAGGGAGACTGAAGCTCTGCAGAGGACAGTAGTGTCTTTGATGCCAACTGTGTGCTTCAGCTCCCCCCTGTTAACAGGTATCCATGGGCACGGCTGTTCCCCTGGCTCTGTTTCCCTTTGGTCATGCTGTGTTGCCATTGGAGCATTTCAGTACACAGGGCAGGGTGTATGTGCCTCTGTGCCCACACTCCACAGATTCAAAGTCAAAACCGGTTGTGGTGTTTTCCCAAGATTTGGCCCTTTATTCTTAATGCTCCTCTGCCACTAAGCCAGGCCTCATCAGGCAAGATGCTGAGCAGAATGTGATTAAGACCAGTGTGAATGGAGTACACGCAGCACCACAGATTCCCCAGAAATGGTCCTTTACAAAGAGACACCTGGATACTACGAAAAGAGCCAGCTGCAGAGATACCATAAATACAATGGCACTTCAAACTGGATGTCTTTGTAGACCTTCAGCCTGTGCTGGGGTCGCAAGACCTGCATTTGGCCGCTTTAATTCATCACTTCTTCAAAAAGGCAAAAATACTGCTGAGAGGGATGTTTGCTTTATGATGATGCAGAAAGACTCTGCCTGGAGTCTCACAAACAAGCCTTCCCTTTCCTTCAGTGGCATGTGAACAGTGCACACTACATGCTTTAAATGGGATTCAAGTCACTTTTTTCATTGCTACTAGAGCAGGTCCTCCTGGAGATAAAAGCAACTGTCTCAGAAGAGCCAGTATGACATCTGGTACATAGCACCAAAAATAAATCTTTAACTTCCTCTCAAACCTGCTCCAAGGAAATAAACCTGGAAAATACTACAAATACACACTTCTCTCTGATTTCAGAGGAAGAACTGACCTATTTTTTTCTTTGTCCATTTTAAACATTTCCTCTGACAAGATCACTTTGCTCAAACAACGGGTTATGTTTGGAATAACCACAATCATAAAAGAAAATTGCATGCATATGAAAAAGGCAAGTGGCCTGATGTTTGCACTGGAGGTAATTCACGCTAATACTGCTATTTATAGTGCAGCAGCACCTTAGGGACCCAGCCATGCTCAGCACACCTACTTGGTAAGCACTATGGAAACATGAAATCTGATAGTCTCTCCCCTGTAGCGCACTCACACTTGTGATTTATGGAAGCTCGCTGTGTAATGCCATATAATTTGGGAGTGGCCCTTTGTTAAATTATCTTCTCTGGCCATATTTGTGTAGTAAGTATTTGCCATATCCTTTCAATAGCTGACCTGGCTTACAAGAATACAAGAGGTTTGTGTGTTGGTGAAGATGACCTACTTAAATCAGGAACAATTAAAGACCCAGTTCCTATTTACAAGCTTGACTAAGGAACCACACACGCACAAAAAAATCAAACTGAAAAAGCCAGGAAATGTTTCTCAGTGCTACAATTCTGGTCATATGGGAGGGTGTATGGGGGGATCAAAAAAGGAAGCGCTTGTGATTCATTATTAGCAATGTAAATAGGACACATTTGGAGGCTGTCACCATCCTGATCGCTCATCTGCTTTTATTAGTCCTCATTCTTTATTCTTATTGTCTTTGGTTTTCTGTGCTTGTCGTTAAAGTTAGTTATGTTATAGGCATCTGTTTAGCATATTCTATATGAAAATGCAAATGGAGATGAAAAACAGTAAAATAAATATATGCAGCTCCCATGTCACATATATATTTGACTATAGCATGTCAAATACAAAAGAATTGTTTATCATTTTGAAAGTCTGCTTGTACATTATGTGCATTACTCTTTTACCAGCAGATGGCACTTTACCATTATTTTAAATAGGTTCTTTTGTTAATATCAGATGTTTTAAAGTTCTAAGTGGTTTGATAAAAACCCTTGAGCTCATTTCAAAGTTAATTTTTAATTCAATTTCCTTCTGCATCATCTCTTCTAGAAAAAGTAATCAGGACCAAGCTATTTGTTTCAGTTTACAACTCTTCTGTTGACCAAAGCTGAACGTTATCTATTCAGTTACCTGACAGCAAGTTCATCCAGTACCAGTGGGTATTCCATCCAGCCTCAAACACTCACTGCTGCTACCAGGCCCCTGAGACACACTTTACACTCCCTTACTCCCAGTTTCTGCTTGGGGAGTTGCACACAACATTATTAACTCTAGTAGCAGGGGCAACAATGAGGGATGTGATCGCACAAAGGCGCCAGTGGTTTGTTTACTGCTGCGTTGCTTGGATGCTGTCTGAATTTTAGGTGACAAAGAGTTAAAACTGCTATCCAGGCAATGCTTCGCTGCCTCCTGCACTGCAGCTGAGGAGGACCAAGGGCACAGGGAGTCTGTGCCAGGAGATGCAGCCCGCAGGGCACTTTCAGAAATAATGCTGCTACCCAAGGCCATCCTTTAACCCAGTCAGAGATGCAACCACGAGACCATTTCCCCTGGCCTATCACAAGGCTGAGAATAAGAGCTTTCCTAGCATAAGAATCCAGAAGAGAGCACAAGGAAAATGAAAGGATGGGTCTGTCGGTCCAATGCTGCTTTAACCCTGGTCATTACCTGACGTGCAGCTCTCACAGGCACAGCATTGCCACCCAGATCCTAAAATAAAGCGCTGTGGAAGGACTCATGCGCCGAGAGCCTCACTCTCCACTGACCCCGTGATGACACTGCTCAGTCTTGTGTGAGACCATCTTCCCTTCCTGCCTCAACAACTCCCTCCTTTGTGTCAATGCTGGCATTCAGGCCGACCTGATGAGGCAACGCGGCAGCTCGCAGTTGGATTTGTTCCCTTTTTCAGCTCTGCCACCCACCACAGCACACAAATGCTCCTTTTGGCAGCATCAGCCGCAGAGATTTTTGCTGGATTAAAGCAATCACGTGACCCCCAGCCTCTTGCAGGAGAGGCACCAAAGCAGGGCAGAACTCCACTCACCTCCCACCACAGGTGTGCCAGCTCGGCCTTTCCCTGCGTGATGGGATTCCAGGCACACATCCATTTCCCAACAACTCTCCAGACACTGAGCACCACGGTGGGTCGAAACAGACCACACAGAGGGTGGGAAGGAGAAAAGGACTTCCCTCACCTGCCCACAGCCTGGGGGACAGATTGGCTTTGTTGTTGGGCTGGGATTTTGTTAATTTCGGGCGCTTTTTTTGTTTTGCTTACATGGCAAACTGCCCTTTCCCTAGGGCTGCACAGGTCCTTTCAAGTCCTGCAACTTTTGAATTTGAGTTCCTTGTATTCTCACACTGAAGTGGCAAACGAGACCCAAAGATCATTTTGCATCTCTTAAAGAACTAAACAAAGCTAAAAGTTCCAAAACAAAGAGTACTGACACACACAAGTCTGTAATCTATCTAGGGAACACAGCGTGTTCTTTTAGAAGCAGACCCACATAGCCTCTTTTTAATGATCTGCAGAGAGACTGAGAAATTCACCAGTGGTATTAAATTAGAAGCTGAAAACAACAGAGAGAGCAGATGTGTTATACAAATGGGCAAGAGAGAGATGAGTAACAGGGGAAGGAGAAAGGAAATGTGAGAACATTTGGGAAAAACAGGAGAGCATTATAGTGTGGGGAGCAACAGGACACATATATATGGTATTGGGCACAAATTGACCAGGAGAAATCAAAAATGTGGCCAAGGGGAACAGTTCAGCAGTAGGGGTGGGAGAGTGACTAACAGGTCTTTTCTCTCTAACGCTGAAGATTCCCGAAGATGCAGCACACTGGGTACCATCACAGGAAGTCCTCATGGGCCGAGATGTGCTTACAAATAACACTGATACAGTTCCAACAGCCTTTTGTTGGAACAAATAGCAAATTGAAGTATTTAAGAATCACATAATTACTTTTTAGCCTCTGATAGTTCTCAAACAATCATGCAGCCAGAAAATACATGCTGATCAACCTCTCTCCCTCGTGTGGGCAACTGCAAAAGCAAAGCAGATGTCCAAGTGAACCTGACACCATCCTATCAACTTTTGTTTCCATTTGAGAAGTACTTTAAATAACATTCAAAGCAGGTTTAACATCAGTTATTACTCTGATTATTGCATTCCGAAGATAATGGATTTCAAAATTGTATTTCTAGTTGAAGATTAAAGAGCTACTTCTAGGCTTCCTACCTGCTTTATTAAAGTAAGATTCAATCTAGTCTCAGAAGTTGAACATTAATATAGAGGAGATTTGCTGTCATCTTAGTAAGTGTTGGCAGCAATCATTTAGCATTCCCATTACTTTCCCACCCAAACTCATGTTGAGAAGCAAACTGGATTTCTTACACCCACATGCCACCTTCATCTCGCAGGTACTCAGGGACACCTAACAGTGTTGGACCCCAGCTTTTCTGCTCTGCTTCACAGAGTGAAAACAGGTTTGTGCCTCAGGGCAAAAAGAGGGCAGCTTTTCACGCCTGTGATGCACAGGTACCCCCCTGACCTTCTGAGCAGCCTGCTCCCCCTCCAGGGAGGCTGTTGCAAACAGAAGAGAATGCTACTGGCTCACCGCATGGCTGATGTGCAAATAGCATCGAGCTACATTTGATGCCGTGGTATATACTTGGCATTGGAAAGCAACACATTCCTTCAGAGTGCAGGGCAAGAAGCAAATCTTTTAATTGTTCGATCATGCACATCAGCAAGCAGAGGAAGTCCATTTAGGTAGCACTGCATTTCTTGTATAGACATTGTTATCTTCATATTGCAGGCACAGAGCCCCATCACTTGCCTATGACTACAGCACATGTCCCCAGAAACAGGTGTGGAGAGAAGGAAGAAACAAGACATACCACTCAGCTGGGCCCCCTCAGTCTTGCCTTGCAAAGCCAAGTTGGCTCTTGGCCCTGCTGCTGGAGAAAAGAGGGAAAATCCCACATCCTGATGAGAACCTGGAGCAAAACTACGCCCCATGGGTTTTATCTGAGATACAGCATTGCCTAAATCAGGTCTAATTGCTACAAAATATAGGATGGAGATGCTCTTAATTCCCCCAGAATCTGTCCCAAAGACTGAGAACTCTTAGCTGCTTCATAATCTTGTGCACTGACTCATATTAAATCAGTAGCAGGCCTCAGCCCAGGCTCGCCACTCAATGAACTTGCACTACATTGAGAGGAAGAGTTGCAATCTAAGCCTAAAAGTCAGGGTGTGCATTTCCTCCCCCTTTTCCCCCCTGGCTTTATGCCAAAAGCAGAGCAGCAAAGAGGTGGTTCATCTGCTGTCAGCACCTTCTATTTTCTAAGTTTCCTACAAGGGCACAGAGAAGCTACGGTGCTGAAGAACTACATTATCTCACTTTGCACCAATTTTTCCACTTCCCTCTGCGATTTACCATGCCAAAATCTTTGCCATTTGAGTGGTATGGAAAGCAGGGAGATGAAGGCTCAAAACCTTGCAATTTTGCCTTAGAATACGCAACAAATGTCTAATTAGAAATGAATACTTACGAGCTACGTTGCTCTAGTATAGTTTGTTCTGCCCCAAGGTATCACTACAGCGTGACTTAGAAGGACAAGAAGGGTTGAAGTGAAGTCTCTTAACAGAGGAACATAGAAGAGCACCATGTGGGGAGCAAAGCAGGCTGGAGGCCGACGGTCCTTGGCTCTAGAGAGCCACCGGCCTGCAGGACAGGGACAGAGGAGCCCACGGACAGGGCAGCTTCGAGTCATTAAATACCTGGCGGCTGAGAGCCGGTGCAGCTGTGGCAACCCAGACGGGCTCCTCTTCATCTGCTGAGCTCCTTCCCGGTGGAGGCGGACGCGGGTGGGTCACGTGCAGCCGTGTCCCCGCAGTCCGGCCCCCTGCGGCGTGCTGTCGGCGGAGGGCAGCGGCTCCGGCGGCGCGGGAAGCCCCCGCCGGTCGCACCGCCCGTCTGGCGGCCAGGGTGCCCCCGGGTAAAGCCGAGCCCTAGAAACGAACGCCTGGAACCTGGCACCACCAAAGGGAGCTGCCAAGAAACTGGATGCTTACCCCCCCAAAAAAACCTGCCCTACCGTTTGTGGAACGAAGTTGGGAGTTAAACGTGAGGCGAAATTGGGGGTTTGACCGTGTGGGTAAAGGGTCCCGTCTGAAGGCAAGCTGTGATTTAAACCGGGAACAAAGCAAGGCCTGAGCACCTACAGAATGGCAAATACCCCCAAACGAAACAAAGAGCTGGAACAAAAAGAGCCATTAGAGTCAACTCCCCTGCTAGCAGTGTGTAAACACGTGAAGGCCTAACTGAAGCAGGGCTGTTGGTTTTGTGGCAAGTTTTCTCTGACTAAGAACTTGTGGTTTTAGCCCAGGGTCTGAGGAGGTCCTTGGACACGCTGCCCCCCACTCCGCAGCGGTGCCTGGCTGGGGTGCGGGACACACGCACGCCTCATGCTTCACCCGGTGATCCTCTACTGTGGGAAATGAAATGAATTAAAAACACGCTCACTAGGGCAGGGGGGTTGCAAGGGTTACTAACAGAAGAAATTGCAGGATACACTGAGTTGTACTGGAACGCTGGAACGCTGGAAGTAAGGATTCCTTACCCAGGAGTGAATTTTGCTCAATGAAACTCAAAGCTTAAGCAAATGCAAATAGCCTACCCTGAAAATGTGAAAAATAAACAAAATATCATTTAATTTAATTTGAGCGCCCAAGCAAGTCATTCGCAAGTCTGTTTAATGTTTAGGAAGAAAAAGCCTTAGTTCAGTCCTACAAATGGTTTTAGTTACTTCTACGACTTTCTGTCTCTTGAGGATAATCCACTCCTAATAAGGACAATTGCTTAGATTTATTACCCCACTGAGGTCTTGTTAAAGATCTAACAGAAATCCTATTTAAATGAAAAGGACAATAGAATCTTTAAAGTCAGTGTAGAGTTTAATTAAAACCCAAAAAAAGTCCACGTCTTTAAGCATAAGAAAAGCAAAAACAGATTTCAAAGCTGTTAAACTACATGTAATTGGCATAAACTATCCACTGAGCCAAAGCTAAAAAAAATAAAAGCAGGCTATCGTATGGAAATTGGGGTCTATTAATAAATAACAAACCTGATACATGTGCCTAGCACCATATTTTTGCATGCATTTTTTAATTTGCCTAATTTGCTAGGCATATTTTAGAGCAAACATGAGACATGCTAGCTGTTAAGTTGAACAAATCCAAAAGGGACAAAAAGACTGATTGAAATCAATGCATCAACATGCACCAGCATTTAAAAACGTCTCATAACGTTCCCAAAGAGAGCCTGTAAACTGCAGCAGTCCCAGTGCAAAACTGCTGTAATCTGTGTTCCCATGTAGTCATTATTCACACATGGGAATATACAGTTCCTACAATCATTTTTCATGCATGAATACTTTAAACCCCAAAATCACTGACATAAATACACAAGGGGGACCTCCCTTTCAAAAGTTAACATTTTATGAACTCTGAAAGGGAATGTGAAGAGAGATAGCAGTCCATGTGCTGACACGGCTCTCCTGGAGGGATGGGTCTGTGTGGAGCCCCCAAGCCTTCCCCAGGCTGGGAGTCACCACTGGCCACTGGGCACCCACCTGCAGAGCCAAACACAGCAAAGTCAGGACAAGGCAAAGCCTTAGCACTTCTCCCTTCCCCCCACCAGCATGCAACTGGGGCCCCACATGTAGGGAAGGGAGATTGGACCAACAGCTGCTTTGGGCATGCCGTTTCCTTTTCAGGAGATAAATTCTGAGACTGAAAAAAAAAAAAAAAGGAGCAAAAAAAAAAAGCGCCCATAACCTATTTCTGCATTAAAGGCACTTTTCCTTCTCTGCTTTTCCATATGATAAAGGATGATGGGCTGGCTGGAGGCAGGCAGACACACAGATCAGGCTCTACGGGGAAAGAAAACATGGATGAAAGCAGCTCCATGCAGCAGCAGGGAGTGTAATGCAGTAGCTGGAAAAGGAGGTGACAAAATGGTGGCCTTCCCCTCCTGGCTGGCGTCGTTTGCAGTCCATTGGTGAGGATGACAAAGCAGAAGAGTCACCAGGGAACTCCAGCTCTGAGGTGGGTCACTTGACTCCCTCATCTGGAAAAATCCTGAGGACAGTATGTTAACCTTCCCACTGCAGCATGCTGGTCCCGTAACGATTTAATCAATATAATCAAACACATTTCAAGCCCACAGTAAGTAGTCATCTTGCTACTTAGGCTTTCCCTCAAAATTAGCTCTAATTAAAAAATTACAGCTCTTTCTAGTGCTGTAGTACAGTCAGCATCCTTTCTTTCAAATTGCTTGTTTTGTAGGAGTGAGGCCTGGCACTATGTCTGACTCGGGCAACAGTTAAGGAAGGCTAGAAGCTACCGCATGTAAACAGCCAATTCCCAGCTGCTCAGCCCTCACAGACTCCCGTGACTGAACGAGAGGGATGGCATATTTTTCAGAGTTTAGGGCCACTGAAATCCACAAAAACCATCCAAGGCTAGCTGTGTGTCCAGCCAGCCAGTCCCTCAGTTTGGGAGGCAGCGGTGGCGGCTCAGGGTCCCTGCTGGACCTGTCTCTGTGGTGCCCCTTCCCTGAGAGCTCTGCTACCGTCACTGCAAAGGTCTCTGGATAGAACAGCGAAATCCACCACGGTTCGCTTACAACAGACGCTTTGCAGTACCACAAACTCATCTCGCACCCGGTGCTACTAATGCCAAGGTGGAAGGCGCGGTAACACGCCAGTGCCATCGACTAAATCAACCCAATGCGGGGCCTGAAGGGGTCCAGCGCAACCCGCCGGGCAGCAGCGGGGGAAGATGGCTGCCGCCCCCGGCCCCGCCCGCCCAGCGCCAGGCCGGGCCCGCCCGTCTCCATGGCGACGGCCGCGGGGAGGGGGTCAACGAAACGGAGGGCGGTGCCAACCAAGCCCTGCCCAGCCCGGGGCGGGAACAGGGAGGGCCGCTCCCCAAAGGCCCGAAATATGTCACCGGGCCCGTCCCCGCTGTACGGGGGCGCGGGGAGCCCGGCAAGCGGTACGGGGCGGCATCACCCTGATCCAGGCTGGGGCTGGTTCCCGCCTGCAGTTGTTGCGGGGCGGTCCCTCCAGGTGCCTGGGGCCGGCGACCGGGAGCCTGACTGGGCAGGGGAAACGCCGGTACGAAGCCTCTACGAAAGCCATTAGAAGACTTAGCGTGCGGTGCATCCTGGGGGTTGTATTCCTCAATGACCTTTTTAAAGAAATATGTTCTGAAATCTCCTGTCAGCGTCCGCGGGAGGACACAGATGTTTACAGATGTTAGCCAGCGCTTGAAATTATATTACCGATTCTAGGTGGTGGCAAAGAGCTCACTTCCCACTCCTGCCCCGTAGCAACGGGAAATGTAAATTTAACGGTGCTCTTTTTCCCAGCTCTTTCAGCAGAGATACAAAACCCAGCAAAGGGTTTTGCTGCAAAGCTGGGCTGAAATCCTGGAGCATCCCAAGCACTTTCAACCTCCTCCAACACTCACAAGCAGAACATCTTGGCAAATTATTACACGGCTACAAAAGAAAAACACCACTGAAAATACATTCATAGCTGCCAATGGCAATTCCAAGCAGAATTTAGGATCTCTTTTATGTTATACAGTTCATTTGTCATATACATGAAACAAAGGGTATTTTCCAATTTAAAGATGGATGAAATAATACCCTGAAAGGTAATATTTTGGTCTGCTTTGCATGCACTATTTTCCTGGCAAAAACAGCAATGCCAAGAGGTAAGAGAGAAGCATCTCAGAGCGGGGGTGTGGAGATTATTCACCCGTTTATTTTAACTAATTTCAGCCACCAGCCCTTCAGAACCACTGGATGGCCCCAGCAGCTGGGTGGCACGGGGCAGGAGCAGAGCGCAGCAGCATCAACCAGCTTTTCTTCCATTACTGCCCAGGTTCCTGTGTCTTCACCACCACGTAGTAGTCATACGAACTCCTAAAAACATCTGGCCAGTCAGCACAACCTTGTCTAGCTGTAGGAAACATGGCATCTGCATAGTTTGCCCATAGGAGAGACAGGACAAAATACCGGTGGTGAACTTTCATGAAACACATCCATGAGAAGGTTCCTTGATAATCTTACCCCGTTGGGGGAGTAGATTGTTGTCCTTGTCCCAGAGGGACATCCAGAGCCCAGGGATCCTCCTCGCAGGCCTGCATCATGATGTTTCCATGTCTGACACCAGCTCTACCTATGGCTGCAGTCCCAGGTTCTTCAGTGAACCCTCACGCAGCCACAGCGCCTGAGGCTGAACCAGCCTGGCACCTCCAGAACACACAAAGGGTATGGAAGAACACAGATAGAAGTTCTTCACTTCCTTCTGTGCATCATCCCACCCCAGGAAAGAAAACAATTTCTCACAGGGCTTCCAGGATGCAAAAGATGTGATCTACAATTAACTGAGGCCACAAATACAAACGTTTTGATAATTATCTCAAAGGGTAGGTAAATGTTTCATTGTCAACACCTGCAACCTTGAAATCTGATGACACATTTTAAAATCATCCTGAGAGTGACAACCCAAAAGAGAATATGCAGCTACTTTGGAAAGCACTTGTGCAGATTAAATCACATCAACAGCAGACTCTTCTAGTCCCCAGATCTGCTCTTCCAGGAGAAAAGCACTTTAAGAACGTGACAGACACTTTGCTTTTGAGCACTCTCCAGCAGATCTCAGTGGAGCTCATTCAGACCTGAGTGAGCAGGAATTCACCCGAGTGAACAGGCCTGTCCCACATCTGTTACAACTTACCCACTTGCACGACCAGTACCCAGTTACCTCTGTAAAGCTAAAACCAACCAACCAAAACCAGAAAAAGGTGAGGTTTAAGAGTAGTTAGCTCTTTTTCATCTATCTGCAGGGACTCTGAATTAGCCATCATCTGTAAGAAGCAGCTTTTCCTTCTGATAATAACACCCACAGCATCCAGACTTCTAAAAGTAGGTGTTACTAGAATGGCAAGACACAATTATTCTTTACATCATGAGAGGTCTGATCTGTTGGAGAGCTAGATTAAACAGAAAAGCTTGATAATTAATTTCCCCATTGCGTCACTGTAGGGTAAACCTTTCTTCCCAGACTTATTTCCAATCTGAAAATTCCCAAACAGTTCACAGAGCCCCACAGAAACCCCTCAGCCTGCTTTAGGGAACTCCCTCCTGTCAGTTCTAAATCTCGGCTCTGTCCTGCAAGCAAAATCCCAGCTCCTCCATGACACTGCCTACAAATCTCTGCTCACTGCACTTCCCGTCTGTACCCAACTTGGGAGACACAGATGTCCCTCTCAGAGGAGGAGACACCTGCCTCTTCCCTCAGCAACCCAGAACGCAGGAGGCAAACTGGTGCCCTCCTTCAGCCTTCCTCTCCATCCCCTGCCCGGTCACTGACAAGTTCAGCTGCAGCGAACACACGTTCGTCACGGACACAAGCAGGGGAAGTGCAGGAGAGCGGTTCACATGAGGAACAACTGAGGAGGGACTTGGATTTTGTTTTGAGACAATCCTTTTTGTTTACGCAGCCTGTAAAAGAAGTCAAGTTTCCTTGAGCACAGTTATTTTTTAAAAGCAGGAGGTATTTTCTTTGCTCAAAATTCAAGGGACACTCAAATGCACTAAATATAAACATGCTTTTAGCATTTTATTAGGCAAGCTGCTTCTACTGTCACTATGACTAGTCCTACCCTACTGTCACCATTCCTGTTCCTTACTCGTGCTGCATTTCACCCGTATGTACATGGGGATACACCCGTCTACGAAACCAAAATGCAACAAAGCCTCTACCCAACTTTGGAAGTACTTAAAACAAGTGTGAAGCCACATGGTACACTAAGAACTACCTGTCAGTATTCACAAGAATAAACAATTAAAGAAAACAACAAAACTAGAAAAAAAAAACCAAACCAGCAGGTCCTGTAAGAGTGTTCAGACAAGAACTTAAAGTAATAGCTCCTTTCTTTTCAGGTTACCATTTTTTGTGTTATGTAGAAATACTGAAGAACATTGGCAGGAAAAGTGGTTTATGTTGTATTTCTTCCAGTGTTTCTCTAGGCATGGTAAGACAATCATTCTCCAGCAGAACTCCTGCAGAGGTAGGCTCTGGTGATAGAATGCATTTAAAAATTATGGCCAGATGGTGGCACAGTAAACATCTTTCTTTTGAAGGGCTGTACATGTCTATTAGAAATATTTCTTGTTCCATATGCATATCACAGAGGATTAGACACATACACTCCTCACACAGACCAACCACCTCCCAAAACATATGTCAGTGGAGTATTTACTACCAAATCCAGAAGGAGTTTGTGATTCTAACATTGTCCCCATTAATGAGAAAAATGTCACTATACAAAAGCTCCTTTTTTTCCCTCCCTCTTATCAAATCCTTCAAACAGCTGATAACTAGCTTTTATAGATTGGAGAGTCAGATAGAATTCTGAATCTATTATTTTACTAAAACCCCAGGGGTCAACTTATCACCTGAAAAACATTTTACATGGACAATTTGACTTTCATATGGAGTGTCAGAACATACCCTAGATGGAAATCTAAAATAAATTATATGGACTACTGCCTTCTTTGTGCTGAAATTTATCGGTCCCACACTACAATAATTTTGAAAATTGTATCCCTTAAGCTACAGTGCTGAGATATTATTAACTGCTTGAACTGAAAGAGCAGTTCTGATTGGCTGCTATAAAGTCTGTGGACAGAGACTAATTTCTGCTGAACCACATGCTTATCCAAAGCCGTTTTCCACCATTCCAAGCTGCCAACTTTATTTTCTTCCAGAACACAGTGTCCATGTTATTACTGTCATCCTCAGTATGTACTGTCACTTCAGCAAACCTGTTCCACAACCTAAGAATGTGTCTAAGCTTCTGCTCATACGCCTGCCTGAGACCATCACACCTGAGAGGAGAGGGGAAGAGAGACATCCACATGTACCTCTTATCTTCCTAATACAGGTTATTCTCCTTGCTAAGCAAGCCTCCCATCTCTGAAATGTATCTGTGATTATCACAAGATAAGCAGATCTATTTCATGGCTCACCCTTTATCACTTCTACTGCCATACTTTTGAAATAACATTATTTGATGATGTGTTGATGCTTTGATGAATGCTCCTTTTATATCTATTAATACAATTTTTAGAAACCACCTAACTGGCCTCAGAGCCTAAAATCTTCGTAATTGAGGAGATACTAAAAATGTCAATAGCTGCTGCAGGACTATTCATTGAACAGAATTTCCCAGTTAGGCAGAAAAACGTCCTCTGGGCATGATACGTAAGCTACAAGAATGAAGTCCTGGAATAAAAGTTTATTTCCTGCACCCAGTAACCTAACAAGCCTGGACTACAACAGCTAAAATATTACACCACAAACAGAAAAAAAAAAGAAAAAAAAAAAAAGGTGAGAATCCTAGTAATATATTCTACTGCTTCATTTTTATTCAGATAAATTAATAGCCCTTATAAACTAAAATAAATTGCTAAAAGGGAAGTTCTGACCTGCACACCAATGTTTTTAGACAGCACTAGTCACTTTTTCTTTACTAAACAGTATCAAGCCTCTCCAGGAGCCATTCAGACTAATGGCAATTCACTGAGGCCAATCAATCTCTCTGAAAACCTACAGCTTCTGGCGATGGTATTCAGCTCAGTAGGGCCTTTGCCAAGCAAGGATTTGAAAACAAGGTTTGGCAGGTCTCTTCCAAACCCTTTACTGCCTGCCTGTCCAACATCTTTCCTTTATGTTAGGATATATCTAAGAAGCAGCAGGAGCCTGTCAGTAAATGAAGAATCCATTGCAAAGTCAGAGTTACAGCCTTTCAGGGGAAAGTGGCAAGTTTCTGTGACGCTCCCTGACTTCCCAAGAGTATTCCTCAAGGACCTGGGGGAGCTCTGCCAGCTTGCCAGAGTGTGGTGGGGGTTTGCTCTAGAGAGCTTGGCTTTGCTAGTGCCTAAGCTTGGTATAAGTATTGGTGCCAAAACCATGCTGAACAGTCTAATATTCCTGTTCAGCAACTAGATGACTACTAGGTTAAAGACGGTTCATTATTAAAATCCTCTAGAATTACACTTCTACTGAAATAAGTATTGTATTTACTGTGTGACAGGACCCAAAGGGTAATGATTAATGGAGCAGGTTCAAGCTGGAGGCCTGTAACAAGTGGTGTCCCCCAGCGGTCAATACTTGGTCCAGTCCTGTTCAATATA